>ML792558.1:801903-819534 GCA_009831015.1 Picea engelmannii
GTGTCTACACCGGGAACTAGTTACGTGACCGCCTGGAAATGGCTATAAAAAGCAGTGAAGGCTCATTGTTTCAGCAGGGAATTCAGAGTAGAGTTACGCTGCCCAGATGCTTCTAAGCCTAGTCTTGGATCACTAGTTCATCAACTGTGTAGTACCGAGTTCTCTCACCATCCATTTCATTTCTGCCCTGTTCATTTTGTAAGGAAAGCATTCAGTTGAGGATTCCCAAAGGACCTTCCACTGGAGGGAAGAGGAACCATTATCCATTTCTACAGCATGTGCTTTGGTTTTTTGTTAATAGATCAAGCCTTGAAACCACTGGGAACTCCCTTGTCTCACGTTTTGAAGTTTTGTTTATGGTTGTAATGTTATTTGCTTTTCAGTTCTTAGGTAGATTTTATTTCGTTTGGTTTTCTATTCTCTGTTAACCCATTTTGATCCACAACAAACCTGTTCTGCCTTGCTGAGCCCAACATGGCATGCTAGTGCTCCCATTCTTGCTCACCTGGCGACGATTCGAGCACGAACAGTTGGCGTATTGGTGGCCTATGCTAGGTGAATCAGCGACCTGGGTTTTGTGCCCCCTTGTGGCCTCTAGCTACTAAGCTCTTGACATCTTAGATTAAGCAATTATGCTAATTGTTGAGTGGATCGTTAAGTTTCTAGAAGCCAAAGACTGTTAGAGTGCATTTAATGGGATTTACCAATTTTAGAGGAGGTCTAACCTTCCAGTGGTCGACCTCTCGAATTGTAATAATTATAAATACCACCAGTAGTGGCCAGACCAAGGACAATAATTGTTAGAATACCTTTTGTTGTATAATTGAGGCATCTCTACAAACTTGTGTTTAGACTGTGTTTTTTAATTTAACGATAGAACCGTGTTGATTGAGCTTGCAATTTTCTGTTGAAGAGTAACCACGAACTGCTGGGGGGGCCACCAATGGTCTGAGTGAATACTTAGTTAGATAGATCGTGTGTTTTATTTGTGCAGTTATAATTTACTTCATTTCTCTGTTAGATGTCTTTTGTAATTTTAAATGTTGTGTGTGTTGTTCATCATTTAATCGTTTAATTCCTCTTTTGTAGGTTGCTTGTAGAAGATAATTAATTGTTATGTCATGTATTTTATTTCTTAGTGACTATCTTGTAAGCTACTAACTTAGTTGGTGTGTTAAAAGTTAAATTGATTTCTGCAGGTTGAAACAGAGTAGTATTTAGAATAGAGTACTAGTTTAAGACATAGCCTCTTTTGCAAGTTTCAATGGATCAATAATTACAAGTTTGATTAGTTGATTTAATTCTCAGTTTATTTATGCTTTAATGAATCTATTTTGTTTATCAATCTTGTTTTAGTGTGTGAGAATAGAAGTAGGTTTTGGATTATGTTTTTTACAAACATTCTAGTTTACAATATGAGTGTTTTATGATAGAATTACGCTGAGTTTAAATTATGAAATCTTAGTTTTATATTTGAGTTGTGATTTTAATTAGAAGTTTGGATTTGAATTAATTATTTAATCATAAGTTTATAGTTTTTTGAATTTACTTGAGTTAGCATAAGAGTGCATTTGAATAAGTATAATAGTGTTTTCTTATCATCGATGATTGATGCATGAAAGTGAGAGATCACATTGATTTTCAGGATATTTAATGTTTCTTCTATGATGACAAAGCTTTCGTTAGATTGCTTGATTCACACTTTTCATTTCTCCATAGAAGTCAATATTGAATTAATTCCTCTTGAATTATCACTAGTCGTCAGATGCCATCGTGATGTTATTAGGCACTGACGACATAATCATCATCTTTGAGTTTCTTGTTAGCAGATTAAGAATAGTTTTTGATTAATTTTTTAATACAATCATGATGCTTTTGATTAAGTAGGTTAATATTTCCCTTTCCAGACTAGAGATGATTATGAGTTTTGTTTTAAGAATAGAGTTTACTTGCTGAATAGTTTTGAATAGAGTTTAGTTGTTGAATAGTTTTGATGATTTTACTTGCTGAATAGTTTTGATGAGTTTACTTGCTGAATAAGTTAGTGATAGGTTAGTTGTTTGATTCCTTATTTGCTTAAAGATAAAATATCAGAGTAGTTTACTTACTGTTGCTGTCTAGATTGAATAGATTAACTTGTTTAAAGTAGGGTTTTGATTTTCTTCTTTAGGAATAATCCATCGATCCATTGTTTAAAGTTGCTTAGGGTAATAGTTCAAGTTCTTTAATAGGATTTGCTAATTGATAAAGGTGCAAGAGTCATTGCTTAAGTAGATTAACCCTTAGTTAGACCATCTCCTTAGTTAGGTCATACTTCCTCTATCTTTTCTTCCTTGGAACATACAGTGCTACAACTCTAAGTTTACTTACCCCGGGTTGACAATTTAATTGAGGGATTTAGTGCATATAGAACACCCATCAATATTTTTGGTTCACGTGCATGGGCCTAGATTCCCTCTGAAAAGAGGAAGGCACTTGATCCACAAAGTACAAAGTGTATCTTTGTTGGATACCTGGACGGTGTGAAGGGATACAGACTTATTGATCTTTCCTCGGACTGACTCATCATTGAGTGAAGTGTCCAATTTGAGGAAAGTGTCTCGCATGTACCTCAATAATCATATGCAAACACCTTCATTCTTCCACTTGTTAGAGATGATGACAATGGACATGCCAAATCTTCCTTAGATGAGAGTTATGATTAAGAGGATTCCGATGATATAGATATAGATTCAGTTCAGTCAGATGCAGAGCCAGAGTAGAGGCCCAAGTGGGCCCAGACTACTCTTCAGGATGTAGGGGATCTTGTTGGTGATCCAATAGAGGACTCGATCTGATTTCGAGGAGCCTCCTATTGCACTCACTTCCACTGAACCATTTCACTCCAAGCATCTTTTCTTGGTTCAGTCTTTAGATCCATATTCTTATGGCGAGGCTGTTGGAAATCCCTTTTTGGAATCCACCATGCAGGAGGAGTACAACTCCCTTCGTGAGAACCAGACTTGGGATCTGGTTCCCCTTCCTTCTGGAAGGAAAATTTTCATATGCATATGGGTCTACAGGACCAAGAGCATGGTAGATGGATAGATTATAAGATACAAATCTAGGCTTGTTGCCAAAGGCTTTCAACAGGTGCATGGCATTGACTATGATGAGACCTTCGTTCTAGTAGAGAATATGGATTCCATACATTTGGCACTTGCCATTGGGGAAGCCAAGGGATGGGAAGGCCATCATATGGAAATGAAGAATTCATTTCTTCATGGTGATATCTCCGAGGAGATATATATGGAGCATCCCCAGGGATTTATGCAGGATTCTTGTTTGGTTTGTCGACTGAAGAAATCTCTTTATGGCTTCAAGAAGGCTCCGAGAGAATGGTATGCCGATATGGAATCCTACCTACTATCATAGAACTTTGTACATTTTAAATCAGACCCAAATGTGTTCTAGGTGGATATTGGTGGCCACCCACCTTTTCCAAATGGTTCAAAATGGCTTTCTGGCAATTTTGGCAATTTATTATTTTTAGCAGGTTTTAACTTCCGAGGCCATTTTGAGGGCCCAAATGAAGGTTTTTAATGATTGAGGTTCTCAATGATATCTGAAGGCATTATTGAGACCCCAAAATGAATCTCCTTGGAGATACCTTTCCAATGAGCTATCACACGCCTAAAATGAAGATTGTATGCAAAAGTTACGACCCCGGGAAGTTGATGTACTCACATACCCAAACGGGGCCCACATGACTTTTGGCGCTTCATCTCCGAGGGTTAGGTTTTTGGATGTCTAGGGTTTTTGGCATTCCTGCTTATTGTAAAAAATCCTTCAGAGCCTCATTGTAATCATCTTCTTGCGAATGCGAGTAGCCGTCACATCTCTTCTCAGAGATAAGCTGCCACCATTCTAGTGAGTCTTTCACTCTGTATTTTTACAGTCTCTGTACATTTCTTTCATTAATAGAAATCGTGTATTACTGTATATATGTGTTATGGTTGCATCTCTGATACATTTATGTTATATTATTGAATATCTGCGATATCTCTGTGCATTTCTTTATTATATTTCCAATCTCATTTCGTGCCGAAAATAATCCAGATCAGTTCAGAGGCCAGTAGCCGCCACATCTCTTCTCAGAGATAAGCTACCAACGCCCTATCTAGTTTATTTACATTATGTCTGTAAGCATATTTCAGTCATTTGTTATTAATGAAATGATGTCTTATTTCCATTGCATCTCTGTGTTTATCTGTATTTATGTATTTCATTGTGTTCCTACATAAATCCGGATCAGTGGTATCAGACTAGGCTGCTCTTGATTGCTTTTTTTAGTGCATGTCCTGGACGAGGTTTGAGTATAGAAAGTTGGGTCTCAATCTTGTCTCTCTTGAATACAATCGCTCTTGCACACCCAAGAAACCCTCAATGGCAGAAGAAAATAAAATCGATGGAGAAGATGATCCTATCAATCTGTTGCTTGAGCAAGCTCTCACATGACAGAGGGACGAAATGATGGAGAATTTTTCCCACATCCTTAAATGCCTACCGATAGCATCAGGCGCATCTTCATCAAGCAACCACTTTGGAGGCACCTCGCCTTTCAAGGTACAAGTTAATTTTGATATTCCTGTATTTGAAGGACAGATAGATGCAGAAGCCCTAGAAAAATGGTTAACTCTGCTAGAAGGTTATTTCTCTGTTCACAATTTTTTCGACAAAGAAAAGATCACCTTCGCACTCCTTAAAGCTCTCCCTCATGTCAAACATTGGTGGGAAACATACTGGCAGCAAAGTTCCACAGAGGAGTCTGGAATATATGGGGTCGATCCCACTTGGGATTTTTTTATGGATGTGGTAAAGGAACAGTATTACCCTGTTGGCAACTATGAAGACCAGTACATGAGATGGACCACACTGTGGCAAGAGAGGGGCCAAGCAGTTCCAGAGTTCACCAATGCCTTCCATACCTTGCACACCAAGTTGGGTATCAAAGACTCCGAGCAACATTTGGTTTTGAAATACCGTGGGGCTCTACACAGATACATATAGAATGAAATGGATTTTTTGGACATCTCATCACTCGGTGTTGCTTATCAATATGCTGTTAAAATTGAGTAGAAGTTTAAGCACCAGTAAAAATGGGAATTCGGGTCTGCAAATCTGCAACAACCAAAGTATGACAAAGACGAACCTAACAAACAGTCTCCTGAAAACCAGTCCAAGACACAGGAAAAGAAGGGTCACGGGAAGACAAAGAAGGACACTGGAAAATGGTGTGATTTCCACAAAATCCCCTGGCACAACACCAATGAATGTCACTCAAAAAAGTAATTAGTGTCTGAGATCAAAGACAAAGAGCCAGACCCTGATTCAGAATTTGATTCTGAAAATACAGGTAAAGGACATATCATTGATGCATACCCCACTGCTATTGTCGCAACTGCAACAATTCAACCAGAAGAACCAACAAATCCTGAAGAGGGGGAGTGCCTTTTTCATTCACAGATGTGGGTGAAGGGGACCCCACTGCATTTTATTGTTGATAGAAGAAGCCAGAAGAACCTCATCTCAGCAGAGGTCGTCAAACAATTGGGATTGTCGACAACACCACACCCATAGCCATACAACATTGGGTGGCTTCGCCAAGGATGAGATCTTCATGTCAGTCAACAATGTTGATTGTCATATGGCATCTATCCCTTCAAGGACGAGGTATTATGTGATGTTGCCCCACTGGATGTCTGTGATGTTCTCTTGGGCCAGCCATATATGTGGAAGCACCATGCTATTTATGAGTCTTGACCCCGTAGTGTCATTGTTACTTTGGGGGGGCATCTCTACAGAATACCAGAGGTAGTTCCAACTATTGTTTCACCTAAAAAGTGTCACAAGGTAGTATCTCATACTGTAAAATTTAGCTTCTTCACAATTTGTTCAAAAGGAGAACAAAAGGACACTGCAACCACTACAGCCTTGCCCCAAGCACCTTCTATCCAATAGAAGCAGGTCGACAAGGCTGCAGCAAAGTGAAAAGATTCCTTCTGCACATCGTCCTCTCATGTATCTCAACTTTTTGAGTAGCCTCAACCGCAACAGGTTCATGACATATTTCCACAAACTAAGCAATGCGACGTCTCCAACAAGACAAGCAGCTCACCAAGATGCAGATTCAACAAATTCTTTTCCCTCTCCCCCGAGAACTCAACGCAATGGAGGCCATTGCTTCCTAAGGAAGGGGGATTGATCCAGGTGGATATTGGTGGCCACCCACCTTTTCCAAATGGTTCAAAATGGATTTCTGGCAATTTTGGCAATTTACTATTTTGAGCAGGTTTTAACTTCTGGGGCCATTTTGAGGGCCCAAATGAAGGTTTTTCGAGATCGAGGTTCTCAATGATATTCAAAGGCATAATTGATCCCCCAAAATGAATCTCCTCGAAGATACCTTTCCAACGAGCTATCACACGCCTAAAACGAAGATCGTATGCAAAAGTTATGACCCCGGGAAGTTGATGTACTCACTTACCCAAACGGGGCCCACATGACTTTTGGCGCTTCATCTCCCAGGGTTAGGTTTTTGGATGTCTAGGGTTTTTGGCATTCCTGCTTATTTTAAAAAGTCCTTCAGAGCCTCATTGTAATCATCTTCTTGTGAATGTGAGTAGCCATCACATCTCTTCTTAGAGATAAGCTACCACCATTCTAGCGAGTCTTTCACTTTGTATTTTTACAGTCTCTGTACATTTCTTTCATTAATAGAAATCGTGTATTACTGTATATCTGTGTTATGGTTGCATCTCTGATACATTTATGTTATATTATTGAATATCTACAATATCTCTGTGCATTTATTTATTATATCTCCGATCTCATTTCGTGCCGAAAATAATCCGGATCAGTTCAGAGGCCAGTAGCTGCCACATTTCTTCTCAGAGATAAGCTACCAACGCCCTAGCTAGTTTATTTCCATTATGTTTGTAAGCATATTTCAATCATTTGTTATTAATGAAATGAAGTCTTATTTCTGTTGCATCTCTGTGTTTATGTGTATTTTTGTATTTCATTGTGTTCCTACATAAATCCGGATCAAAATGTCTACATGCTCAGGATGACTGATTCACTTCTACTCTTAGTTCTGTATGTTGATGATTTGTTGATCACCAGTTGCTCAACTTCAGCAATTGCTGCATTCAAGAGGATTATACATGATAGATTTTCGATGATGGACATTGGTCTGCTACACTTCTTCCTTGGACTCGAGATCGGTTAGGATGCATCAGGAATCAAACTGTCTTAGGCCAAGTATGGTCGAGATCTCATTGAGAGATTTCACATGATAGATTGCAAGTCTTCTTTGACTCCTTTCCTATCATGATTCAAACTTGAGGATGGGGGAGAGACTCCACTGGTTGATAGCACACTGTACATAAATCTAGTGGGGAGCTTGTTATATCTCACACTCTCCAGACTAGACCTCTCCTATGTAGTTGGCGCAATTTCCAGGTTCATGCAGGAGCCACATGAGCTACATTGGAAGGCTACAAAGCATATCCTTCGATACGTATAGAGAACCATCACCTTTGGGATTCATTATGCAACAGACTCTACATTAGATCTCATCAAGTTAACTGATTCTGAATGGGCTGGCGATAACACTGATCATAAGTCCACATCTAGTTACTCACTCATTCTTGGTTCTGGGCCTATCTGTTGGTTGAGAAATAAGCAGGCTGCTATTGCTCTTTCTTCAGCTGAGGCAGAGTACAGATGGGTAGTTAACATAACCATTCATGCTATGTGGCTACAAAATTTTCTCACCGAGTTGTCAATTTAGTTTCATCGGTCGATCGTCATCTGGTGTGAAAACCAAAATACTCTAAAGTTATGCAGAGATCCATTTCAGAGTCAGAGGACGAAGCACATCAATATCCACATGAACTACATCTGGGACTTAGTACACGAGGGGATCATTGACCTATAGTTTTGTCCTTCAACAAAATAGATGAAAGAGATCTTCACCAAGACTTTCACTGAGCAGAAGTTCCATTCTCTATGAAGTTGTCTTGGAGTGAAGGAGACAGTTTCCTAGCAACTATAGTTCTTTTTTTTTTACATACATTCTACCTTGAGGGGTGTTTTTTCCCATGAGGTTTTCCCTCTTTCCTATCTTTATTTCAGTGTATATTTTGTATTTGGGAACCTAACATGGCCTTGTTGTTAGGACCCATTATTTATTTTCACCATAGTGATGTTCAGGGGGGGGTGTTGGAGTTACTTCACACACACCTAGGATTTATTTTTCCTAAGTTTTTTCCTATGTTTATTATTCTTTATCCAGTCTCCTAAAGTTTAGGGAGAATATTACTCTAAGAGAATATTCTCTTTAGTTTTCACTTTAGTTTGACTAGTTAAGTGGAGTCTAGATGTTGCATTAGTTTTGTCACCATGCGACATTGTGATCATCCTCAGCTAATGCACATTAGCCTTGGTATCATCACCAGAATAACACATTACCCATGATTCTTGTTAGGACCACACAATGTACCTTTTTGCCCATACTTTTTGCCACCATTACACTCTTGTTCACTCACATTTAAACTCATATTATCAGTTTATCCTATCTTTCCAAAGGTATACAACGTCTCTTCTCTTTACTATACGTTTAATCTGTTTTGCATATAATTTCACATTACTCTCGTACTTAACCATTGATTAGAAATGTATAAGTGATGAAACAGTTCAAACTGCAGATTAGCATTTGAGGCCTGTTGCTGAAACAACAACTCACAGAAGTTGTTACACAGTCCATGGTCGACGATGCTGAAACACATAAGCTGTTACACAGTCCATGGTCGACGATGCTGAGGAAGTTGTTACATAGTCTATGGCTGACGATGCTGAAACACAGAAGACGCTACACAGTTTATGGTCAATGATGCTGAAACACAAAGGAAGCCGTTACACAATCTGCGGTCAACAACAACTCACACAGATTGACTACAACAACTGCATCGTAAGCCAAGTAACGACCATCGCTGTTGCCTGAGAAGTGCTGAAACGGTCAGGACGAAAATTCCATGGCTGAAACAGCCCGTGATTCGTGATGCCGAAACAACATACAACAATAGTAACAAAGAAAGAGCTGTTACTCCAGCCGTAACAACAACACCTCACTCAACACTCGTAATAGCATTATGTTGCGGGAGACTAGGATATCCTATTCCGGTTTAGAAAGTTGGTCTGACTAAGAATAGGACTTAGATATACACCTGTAATTTTTGATCAATTGTATCAAAGGGATTCCCTCTTTAAATAAGAGGAATTCATCATTCGAGAGGATCATCTTCAGTTTGGTATTAAGAAAGGATTTACAGAGAGGGATGTCTTTACTCCAGATTGTAATGTAATACATTGACAGATGAATAAAATACTATTCTGAGCATTTCTCTTTAATCTTTCTGTTTCAGGGGAATCTTGTGAGAAGGGAGGGCCCACCTTCTTCACAAGATTCACCCATTAGCTTTATTGTGTGCTAGTATTATTTTTGTTTATGCTTTGAGTAAAATTTGTTTTGCTGAAACACTACTTTATTGAACTCTGTCTTGCTGCTACATTGTTTTCACATAACTCATGCTTGGGTAATTGTTATTCACTCTAGTCAGCAATCCTGTGTGATGAATTTATGAAAGTTTGTTAATCAGAGACTTGTGCTGAAGGTTCCTTCTTGGGAATTAGGGTCCTGTTCTCTGTTAGAAATAGTTATCCTTCAATTACTTTCATGAGTGTGTTAATCAGAGACTTGTGATGAAGGTTCCTGCTCGGGAATTAGGGTCCTATTCTCTGTTAGAAATAGTCTATTTTCATGAGTGTGTTAATCAGAGACTTGTGTTGAAGGTTCCTTCTTAGGAATTAGGGTCCTGTTCTCTGTTAGAAATAGTTTACTTTCATGAGTGTGTTAATCAGAGACTTGTGCTGAAGGTTCCTGCTCAAGAATTAGGGTCATGTTCTCTGTTAGGGATTAGTTAGTCCTCAACAAGTGCTAATTGTTTTAGTCAAGCAATGAGTTCATAAAGTGTGATGATCGAAAACAGGTGTTGAATATTCCTTCTTTGGAATTAGGGTCCTGTTCTTTGGTTACAGAATAGTTGGTCGTTTCTGTTGTAGCACCTTGTGTTATTTTAATGTAATCCAAGATTCTTCAATTAATCATTTCTTTAAACTTTGAGCTCTGCAATAGGTAGATTGTTTTTCTGTAATTCAAGTTAGAACTTCAGTTCATTCAAGGAAAGTGTGATTAATATAGTTTTTACTACAACTCCAAGTTGCTTTTGAAATTGAGCATATATAGTGCGTGGTTACCTTTGAAATAAACAGACTTCCCTGGGTTGACAATTTATGTAGCACTTGATTGTTTAAATTAATTAAGCAATTATAGTGACCAACATTTTGGCGTCGTTGCCGAGGAAGGTAATTTTAGATTTCAAAAGCACTTATTATTTTTCAGATATAAATATTGCATGAGAGGACGCGGAGACCCAAAAGATACTGACCCTCCAGGTGGCAAGGGCAGAGGAAAAGGAGGAAGAAACACTTACATTGACGAGATTATATCAAAGTCCGAATCTGCTGCTCAACGACCAAACCTTCGGAAACAAAAATCTCAGCCTTCATTTCAAGAAAACTTTGAAACAGGGAAAGAAGTTTGGAGTCCTGAGACAGTCCATAAACTAGCAGGAAACATTGAGGACAGAGCAAGCGCAGCAGGGGAGTAGACAGAATAAAACATGGATGAGTACAATGAAGAATTGCATCACGAAGAACAGGTAGGTCCTGAAGGAGAGGTAAATGATGAAAACTCTTTCTCTACATTAGGATTTCCTATGGGTGATCTTCCTAGAGAAGTATCCCTCATGAAAAACATTCCACTCTTAGCACTACCTAATTTTCATGGTTTGTCTTCAGAATATCCTGATGAATTTCTTTTTGAGTTTGATATATTATGCAGAAGTTATGATTACGTTTCCAATGCTCAAAAATTAAAACTATTTCCAACAACATTAAAAGGAATGCACTAAGATGGTTCATGAGTCTTGGGGGCCATGTAATCACAGCTTGGGACCAAATGAAACAGAAATTTCTGAACAAATACCAGGACTACTGCCGAACAAGGGAAAAGAGGGAGGAACTATTTAAGATGATGCAGAAAGAGGATGAAAACCTGGAGGACTTTGTAGAAAGGCTACAATACAATCTACAAAGATCCAGTCACCCCAATGTAAGTAAAGACATTCTCAAAACTATATTATTAAAATGAGTAAGGGATGACTGTCTAGATATGCTGAATATGCTTGGAAAAGGGGACATATCCAAGGAATCATATGATGAAATTGTTAATTTATGCAAAATATGTTCAAGAGGAGCTTCAAGAAATAGATCAAACAGCAGGGACACCACATTTTCAAGAGTCCAAAAATCAGCCAGTGGGGGAGCAACAAGAGCCGAAATAGGTAATTTACTTGAAGCGTTAAAAACTGAAATGTTAAGCTCTTTTGCCTCACAAATTGACACACTGCAGATTCAAAAGAAGCAAGCAGAAGCAGAGGCGGCCCTGTTCATCTTTTGTTCTAAATGCAGAGACAAGCACCCACGAAGGGAATGTCCATTGGACAAAAAGATAATCTGCACCATCTGTGATAAAGATCATGAAACTCAACAATGTCCATCTTTACTAGGGATCAAGGCGGCATTACAACCAACTGACGAAGAAGCTGAAGCTGTCTATCTTTTGACACAGAGAAGGCAATGACAACCACAGGGACAAGGTATGAATCCTAACATGCCATTTACATCTTCTAATCGTTGGAATAATTATCCTTCTTTCAATCAAATGAGTTACCCTCCCTATAATCAAATGCAATACCCAAATCAAATGAATTACCCACCCATGCAACAAACTAACCCACCCTTTGTTGATCCATCAATGTGGACTCCTTGGCCTCCATAACAACAACAACCATATCAGAACCAATGGAATCCAAATTGGAGAGGACAACAACCCGCCTTCCCAAACCAATTACCTCAATCGCAATTCCTGCAACCACTCTCCTTACCGGCAGGTACTCCACCGAACAATCAAATGATGATACCCCAGCTACCTGTACAACCTAACCTTAACCCCAATAATAAAGCTATGTAGTGCATTGATATTTATAACCAGCCAACATTTTCTCTTCTCCCGGCGCAATATAACGATATTCATTTATGATCTGGGAGAATAGTCGAACCTACCATAGCTGATGTTACCTCTTCTGATAAAGAGGAAATAAAAAAGCATGATGTACCTAAAGAGGTACAATCATCCTCTAACAATGCTGCTGAAACAATAAAACCACCATTTCCTGAGTGTTTAGCCTTGACTAAAATGCCTGAGCCACCAGCCTTCAATCTTCTAGGGGAATTACAAAATTTGTATGTCAAAATTCCCCTACTACAAGCACTTCGAGACGTACCAATCTATGCCAGGACGATACGAGACATCTGTGTTAAAAAACTTGGTAGGAAAATTAAGGATCCCCTCACAGTCCATGTCATGGGAGACTTGTCTACACTAATGTTAGGTAAAACTCCCCCAGTTAAATATGGTGATCCCGACCACCCTACCATCTCAGTACAAATTGGAAAAATGATAATCCCTCGAGTGCTGGTAGACTTAGGTGCCGCTATTAATATCATGACTCTGGAAACCTTATAACTACTACAACTACAAAATGAAGTCAGAGACAGCCCAACTATCCTAGAATTAGCTGACCAATCCACAATTAAACCAGAAGGAGTCATTGAAGACCTAAGTATCTCAGTAGAATCCTGGAATTATCCAGCTGACTTTGTGGTACTACAACCCAAAACAAAATTGGGGGGTCACCCTCTAATTTTGGGCAGACCTTGGCTAGCCACAGCAGATGCTTTTATCAGTTGTAGATCAGGTTTAATGACAATTTCAAATAGTTACGAAACCAAACAGCTTACCCTCTACCCTCACGCTACACCCCTAATTAATAATGATAATTCTGTATGGGTAGATTTTGACGATCAACTTACTCAACCCCTTTTGACTATCGGACAAGCTCTAAGCCTTAAAGACTCCACCGAGGATGAAGTAATTAATAATTTTTTTTGCGAACCCTCCTCTGTGACTCCAAAAACTCATAATCAACTAACTGCACTGTTGGAATCTGATAATCAAGAAAACCTCAACTCGGAAAGCCCACCTCAAACATCTGCCACCATCTCTTCTAAAAGCACACCAGTAGAAATTGAACCTGGCAAAACACTGAATATAAACCCTAACCTGACAGATGCTGAAACACAACAATGAATGGAGTTACTTCTGGAAAATAAAGAAGCATTCACATGGTATTATATAGATATGAAATGAATCTCTCCCAAATTATGTACTCATCGAATATATATTAAGGAATATTGTCGACCAATCTGCCAATCTCAACGACGAATGAACCCTAACTTAAGAGAAATCCTCAAAGAAGAACTTCAAAAATTGTTCAATGAAGGGTTTATATATCCTATATCAGACAGTGAATGGGTTTCCCCATTGGTAATATTTCCTAAGAAAAATGGGAAATGGAGAGTATATGTGGACTATAGAGCCTTAAATAAAGCTACTCAAAAAGATCACTTTCCATTACCATTCATTGATCAGGTGCTAGATAATTTGTCAGGAAATAAATTTTTCTCATTTTTAGATGGTTTCAGTGGGTATAACCAGATCAAAATTGCACCTCAAGATCAAGATAAAACCACTTTCACTAGCCCTTGGGGAACCTTTTCTTATAGAGTTCTCCCATTTGGACAATGTAATGCACCAACAACCTTCCAAAGAGCAGTTTTAGGAATCTTTTCTAATATGCTTAATGACTCTATGGAAATCTTTATGGATGACTTTACTCCCTATGGTGTTTCTTTTCAGGAAGCACTACAAAGCCTTGAGAAAGTTCTCAAATGATGCATACAAGCCCAACTCTCCTTAAGTACAGAAAAATGTCATATGATGATGAGTGAAGGAATAGTGCTTGGACATTTTATCTCATCTCAAGGAATTCAGGTAGACCCATCCAAGATACAAGTCCTAAGGATCTTCCTACTCCCAAAACCCAAACAAAGGTAAGAATTTTTCTAGGACATGCTGGATACTACAGAAGATTTATCAAAAACATTTCCAAAATAGCCTCTCCCCTATTTGTGTTACTGATGAAAAATGTTGAATTCAAATGGACTAATTCTTGCCAGGAACCATTTAATACACTTAAACATCAGTTATCTACAACTCCTATTCTTAGAGGACCTGATTGGACACTTCCCTTTCATATATCCTCCGATGCTTCAGATACTGCGATAGGATCTGTCTTGGGACAAGAAGAAAATCATCTCCCTTATGCTATCTATTTCATCAACAAGAATATGACCCCTACTGAACTCAATTATACAGTGACCGAAAATGAATTCTTAGCAGTTATCTATGCCATCAATAAATTTAGACATTACATTACTGGCTATTCTACTTTTTCCCATACCGATCACTCATCTATCAAATACTTAATGAACAAACCTATTACAAATGATTGAGTTACCAGATGGTTACTATTACTACAGGAATTTGATATTACAATTGTAGATAGACCAGGAAAAGAAAATGTAGTTGCTGATTTCCTTTCTCAGTTGACGCCTGATGATGATACCCCAGTAGATGATTCCTTTTCTGATGAATATCTATTTGCAGTTTCTTCTCACACACCTTGGTATGCAGACATCTCTAACTACTTGGTTGCAGGGAAGTTACCACCCCACCTATCCCACCGAGAGAAAAGAAGAATCATTCAACAAAGTGCTCGGTATAGCTGGATAAGTGGGTGTCTTTTCCATACAAGGTCTGATCAAGAAATCCAAAGGTGCATTAGAGAAGATGAGGTTTATGATCTACTAAAATCTTGTCATGATGGCCCTTGTGGAGGGCATTTTGCTGATAAGAGAACAACACATAAAATTCTCAGGATGGGGTACTATTGGCCCTCACTTTTCAAAGATACAAAGAAATATGTCCAGGCCTGTGATAGATTCCAAAGAGTAGGCCAACCTAATCATAGAGATGAAATGCCATTAAAACCCTAGATAGTACTTGAACCATTTGAAAGATGGGCCTTAGACTTTGTAGGACCCATCAACCCCCCATCCAATCAAAAAGTCTACATAGTGGTCTGCACAGACTATATGAATAAATGGTTGGAAGCCAAAGCACTCCATAGAGCAACCGAAGAAGCAGTTATAGATTTCCTATTTGAAGACATCTTCATCAGATTTGGAGTGCCAAAAGAATTAGTTACATATGGAGGACCTCCTTTCACTTCTCATGGTTTCAAAGCCACCCTTCAAAAATATCATATTCAGCACAAAATGACTACATCATACCACCCCCAAGCCAATGGATAGGTGGAAAGCACAAACAAAGTAATAGAAGCCATTATCATAAAAAAAGTGAAGGAAAACAGAAAGGATTGGTCCTACAGGCTCCTTGAAGCATTATGGGCCTATAGGACTACCTGGAGAAATACTACAGGATTCTCTCCCTATGAATTAGTTTATGGAAAGAGTGTTGTCTTTCCTGTGGAATTTGAAATAAAAACCTTAAGGACTGCTTTAGCTGTCAACCTTGATTTGACCGATGCACAGACAGCCAGGTTGCAGCAGCTTAATGAATTGGATGAGAAAAGACTAGATGCCATTCATTAGACAACTATAATTCAATAGCAAAGATCAAAATGGCATGACAAAACTATCAAGAATAATCAGTTCCAAAAAGGTAATTGGGCCCTACTGTATGACTCTCGGTTCAAAGAATTTCAAGGGAAACTACGCACAAGATGGCTTGGACCTTACGAAGTAGACACTGTTTTCCCCAATGGAACAGTAAGGCTCCTCACAATCAATGACTCCAAAACACCGTTACTTGTAAATGATCATCGGCTCCATCTGTACCAGCGCCCTATTTCCAAAGAAGATTTTAAGGCCACATGTGCGGTAAACGCTCAGTATCTCTTTTTAGAAGGGGCTCCTACCCCTCATTTCAATTAATTCTTTTTTTGAGTTAACTTCTTTAGTATTAGATTAGATTAGATTTACTAATAATCCCTGTCAATAAATACCATGTTACAATCAATTTTTGCAGATCCCCAATCAAAGCACAGGCCCACTAAGGAAGGACGATCCTACTTCAAGAAGAGGCAAGCCTTTCCCATTGCTGAAACACCATTGTCAGCAACTCTCTGCTTTTTCTTCATTGCTGAAACACCACCGTTCAACGATTTTTCGACTTTTCCCATTGTTGAAACACCACTGTCCGTTGCTGAAACACCATTGTTCAGTGGCTTTTCCACTTTCTTCATTGCTAAAACACCACTATTCAATGACTTTTCGACTTTCCCCATTGCTGAAGCACCATTCTCCCTACTGCTGAAACAACACCGTCCAACAATTGTTTCGCCCTTCTTCTTCTGTTGCTAAAACACCACTGTCAATAACCTTTTACCATTCTTCCTATTGCCGAAACAACACCGTCCAACAATTGTTTCGCCCATTTTATTTCATTGCTTAAACACCATTGTTCAACATTTCTTCACATTCCCTCATCGATGAAACAACACCGTCCAACAATTGTTTTGCCCCTTCTTTTCTGTTGCTGAAACAACCTTGACAACAACTTTTTGCTACAGTCTGGCAATTCTTCACAGTTTCCATTGATGAAACAATACCGTCCAACAATTGTTTCGCCCCTTCTTTTCTGTTGCTGAAACACCAACTTTTCAACATTATCCATCAACAAGCTTGTGCTCTCATACTATATTTTATCCTTCCAGTCAACAAATCCTTCATACAATTCATCTAACAAATCAAAAGTCTCCGCCATGACTACTTCAAAACTATCATGGACAGGCATTATATTTTGTTTGCAGCACGAATCAAAACGTAAGGCGAGGTATGTATATTTTATGTAATACAGTTAAGTGATAGTTATTGAGAAGATTCCAAATCATTATGAGCACTCGAGTGAAATCATTATTAGCCGCACTTAAAGGGGGGGGAGAACATATCAAACTATTATACCATCATTTCACACGTATCAACCACCACCATCCTTATTTACCATCCTTTCGCATGCGTCACCTCCATTCCCATACCTTCACTCGGAAAACTCACTCTGCTCAGAAGTTGTTACTCAAACTCTTTGACGCTATATGTTACCAAGATGGTAGCAATGGGAGGCTCTGTTATACAGAATGAACCCACCACGACAGCCCTGTTAGAACATTATCCAGTAGCTTATCAAATTTTTCTACAGGCAGGATGGCTCGGTTATTTTCAGAGACTCCAGTGGTATAATGAACAAGAGGTTCTCCAATTTGCTCAAAACCTCCAAGACAACCATTGTTGTAGGAAAATCTGCCTGCGGACAAGTAGATCGACCTCTAAGGCTTGACCTTAACCCTAGACAGAAAAGTGCTTATCATGGACACTGAATTTCTTTCGAATCTATCTAAGCCTAATGCATGAGAAGGAAGAATA
>ML792558.1:820121-857803 GCA_009831015.1 Picea engelmannii
GGCATCATGGAAACATGCTTTCTTGCGACACTTGTGAGCAACATATGACACTTGCGACCTTGTGAGCAAAATGCGACACTGTAACCTTTGTAATGACGACACTTGCGACACTATCAAAGTGAGTAATTTTGATGTGTAACAACCATTCCATTTTTCAAGGGGTCCGAATTTTAGTAATAGAAGAGGATATAGCATAGGTTTCGGGTCTCCCTACTGATGGAATTCGTATCTTCAGTCATAAACATATCATTCAGAATGCCCAACAGAACTTCCTCTTGCCAAGGGAACAAATTGAACCTAAAGGCCGGGGTATCTGACTCAGCTCCTTGCCGCCTCCATGGCCGGAAGTTGCAAAATTTGTCAAACACTACCTCACCTGCGAAGGCCGATACCAGGTAGTCTACCAACATGATTTTGTCCTGTTGTCTCATTTACGACATAATAGACGAGTGACTATTCCTTATTATTTGTTGGGTTGTCTTAAAAATATGGTGCACTATTGCAAAAAGGCTAAAGATCCCACCCTTTCACTCACTCATCACCGTCTCGTCCAACTTCTTATCCAAAGAGGTTTTTCCCAACAAAACCCTCCACTAAACAACCCACCCATAAACCCCCAAGAAGCTGCTGAAATTCCTGAAAATCTCTAGGAACAACAGGCAATAATATAGAAATGGAAGAATGAGTATGCTACTACACAGGCCAAAAACTTGCAAGAGCAAAGACAAATTTGGATAAATCATACCTATTCAAATTGGGAGGCCTTGGAACAAACATGTCAGGAAGCTCATGCCCTTAAGAAACAGAACAAAGAGCTAAAAGGAAGAATGCTCCTGATATTTGACTTGGCACAAAAGCTATTGGTTGGAAGGAAACCATCCTGCAATTACTCCTTGTTCCTTATGGAATGATTTATATGGTTTAAGATCAAATCAATCACAGAAGGAAAACCCCATGCAGTGATTAATCCAGCAGATTTCATTAAAACCTTTGCAGAAGCCTCTGTTATGGACCAGTACCTCCTCTGCGAGTTATATTTCCATAATGAGGCCATCCCTGAAAACGAACAGCTTAACATTAACCCTCTTGTCGGTGACATACAGATCTAGGCACTCACCTCCTTTCTCAACAATCAAATTATATAGTAGGCCGACTTCCTAACTACCAAGCACAATGAGGACAACCGCCTTCTTTGGATAAGGCCAAAACCACAAAACGTTGCTTCTTTTGTTACAGAGTATCATCAGTTTTTAAAGAAACCAGGGAGGACTCATCACATGCAACAATTACAAACATCAGTGTTTCAGGAGTGTCAACATTTCATTACATCAACAGAGATTCCTGCCCTACAGGAAAATAACCTGTTTTGGCAAGAGTCTACTAAGAAAAGACAGGAGCACAATCCTTTTAACCCCACAAATCTTCAGATAGCAATCTCCAGGGTACCTAGCTACATCAAGTGTGCTCGGCAATGTGCTAAAAACTGGATAGGGTACCATTTTTATTTTCCTATTCTCTGGTTTCCAGCAGAGGTATATCAAATTCATTATAAGTTGTCTCAGAAGACAGAAACAATAGCTTGGCAAAGGTTACAACGTGACCAAGGGTTCAGAGCACCAACAGATAGTACCTCCCACAGCTACTGCTTAAGTAACTTGCACACTTAGAGTCGGTATCCAGACTCTGATTCAGAGTGAAGTTTCCTGAGGACATGCAACATTTTAAGTTGGGGGGGATGTTAGGACCACACAATGTACCTTTTTTCCCATACTTTTTGCCACCATTACACTCTTGTTCACTCACATTTAAACTCATATTATCACTTTATCCTATCTTTCCAAAGGTATACAATGTCTCTTCTCTTTACTATACATTTAATCTGTTTTGCATATAATTTCACATTACTCTCGTACTTAACCATTGATTAGAAATGTATAAGTGCTGAAATAGTTCAAACTGCAGATTAGCATTTGAGGCCTGTTGCTGAAACAACAACTCACAGAAGCTGTTACACAGTCCATGGTCGACGATGCTGAAACACAGAAGCTGTTACACAGTCCATGGTCGACGATGTTGAAACACAGAAGTTGTTACACAGTCCATGGTCGACGATGCTAAGGAAGTTGTTACACAGTCCATGGCTAACAATGCTGAAACACAGAAGACGCTACACAGTCTATGGTTAATGATGCTGAAACACAGAGGAAGCCGTTACACAATCCGCGGTCAACAACAACTCACACAGATTGACTACAACAGTTGCACTGCAAGCCAAGTATCGGCCATCGTTGCTGCCTGAGAAGTGCTGAAACAGTCAGGATACAAATCCCGTGGCTGAAACAGCCCATGATTCATGATGCCAAAACAACATACAATAGCAGAAACAAAGAAAGAGTTGTTACTCCATCCTTAACAGCAACACCTCACTCAACACTTGTAATAGCATTCTGTTGCGGGAGACTAGGATATCCTATTCCGGTTTAGAAAGTCGATCTGACTAAGAATAGGACTTAGATATACACCTGTAATTTTTGATCAATTGTATCGAAGGGATTCCCTCTTTAAATAAGAGGAATTCATCATTCGAGAGGATCATCTTCAATTTGGTATTAAGAAAGGATTTACAGAGAGGGACGTATTTACTCCAAATTGTAATGTAATACATTGACAGATGAATAAAAGACTATTCTGAGCATTTCTCTTTAATCTCTCTATTTCAGGGGAGTCTTGTGAGAAGGGAGGGCCCACCTTCTTTACAATATTCACCCATTAGCATTATTGTGTGTTAGTATTATTTTTGTTTATGCTTTGAGTAAAATTTGTTTTGTTGAAACACTACTTTATTGAACTCTGTCTTGCTGCTACATTGTTTTCACATAACTCATGTTTGGGTAATTGTTAGTCACTCTAGTCAGCAATCCTGTGTGATGAATTTATGAAAGCTTGTAAATCAGAGACTTGTACTGAAGGTTCCTGCTTGGGAATTAGGGTCCTGTTCTCTATTAGAAATAGTTAGCTTTCAATTACTTTCATGAGTGTGTTAATCAGAGACTTGTGCTGAAGGTTCCTGCTCGAGAATTAGGGTCCTATTCTCTGTTAGAAATAGTCTATTTTCATGAGTGTGTTAATCAGAGACTTGTGCTGAAGGTTCCTGCTTGGGAATTAGGGTCCTGTTCTCTGTTATAAATAGTTTACTTTCATGAGTGTGTTAATTAGAGACTTGTGCTGAAGGTTCTTTCTTGGGAATTAGGGTCTTGTTCTCTGTTAGGGATTAGTTAGTCCTCAACAAGTGCTAATTGTTTCAGTCAAGCAATGAGTTCATAAAGTGTGATGATCGAAAACAGGTGCTGAAGATTCCTGCTTGGGAATTAGGGTCCTGTTCTCTGGTTACAGAATAGTTGGTCTTTTCTATTGCATCACCTTGTGTTATTTTAATATAATCCAGGATTCTTCAATTAATCATTTCTTTAAACTTTGAGCTCTGCAATAGGTAGATTGATTTTATGTAATTCAAGTTAGAACTTCAGTTCATTCAAGGCAAGTGTGATTAATATAGTTTTTACTACAACTCCAAGTTGCTTTTGAAATTGAGCATATATAGTGCGTGGTTACCTTTGAAATAAATAGACTTCCCTGGGTTGACAATTTATGTAGCACTTGATTGTTTAAATTAATTACGCAATTATAATGACCAACAATTCCCTGATCTCCTCCTCACTTCACTATGTTTCAGTCAGTTAACTGAAGAATGGTAGACTAGTTAACTCAGCTAGGTGGAAGTTCACTCTCATAACTTCCCAAGAGACTAGAATAGGTGGCAGTTCGCTCCTGTAACTTATGATGTGTGTCCAGATCACTCTATACCACCACTATGGTGCATTGGATTCACCTCCAGTGCGCATTGGTTGATTTATACAGAGTATATTATGTGTAAATTATTCATTATTCATTACGATTAATGAGAATTCTTCCATTCTTTCTTAATTTCTCTCTGCAAATGTGTGTGGTATTTTCTAGCTAGATCTATTATGTGCAGGTTCAACACATTTACACTTCATCCTTTGACCCACCTCTCTCTATTGATGTTGTTGACTCCAACTAGCCTCTATACTCTCATTCCAACCCTCGACCGCATGACTCTTGTCTCCCTCGAGTCGAGGTCAAAAAATTTGATGGATCAGATCCACAAGCCTGGGTTACACAGATGAAACACTATTTCTCCATGCATGGTATCACTGATGAGTTAACCAAGCTTCATTATGGAATTCTCTATTTGGATCCAGAAATATGGAAATGGTGGAAATGGCATCGCAATGCACACCAAGGGTATGTTTCTTGGTCATAGCTTGTTGCAGAGCTGTATGAACACTTTGATATGGAAACCCACCATTTATGACATTTGAACAAGTTGAAACAATTTGGAATAGTGGAATATTATATTGCTACTTTTGATAATTTGGCATTCTGAACAGAGTGCATGATATATGCTTTCTTCATAGAATTCTTTATCAGTAGCCTCAAGGATGAAATTCACACCCAGGTTATCATGGATTTCCCTCAGTCTTGGTTGAAAGCCACTAAGCATGCCAAGGAGGTAAAATAGGTCATCTTGGCCCAAAGCAGAAAACCTCCTTTTGTCCCTTTCCCTAAAACCAAACCTGTTATAGGATAAATCGGTAGATGCAAACACTAACTGATCTCCCTAGATCCACCTATATCTAGAACAAAACAAACCAGAACATGATGCTTTCCTTAAGTTTTAGATATTGAATTTACTAACTAAAAAGAGATAGGTGACATGCCGTTTAAACGCCGCTTCCTCTCACCATCGCCATCCTAGCTCCATTCCAACACTCATACAATGATGATCCTGCAAAAGAACGCAACCAACCAAAGTGATAGTAATAGCATAAACTCTATATAAACCTATTTATGTGATCAAGGAATCATACAATAAAACACAACAAGCTTTATAGGAAAGAATCATATTACTAAATCATATTAAATGTGAAAGAGAGATTACAACCATGGCCTTGATGTCGTAAGGTCCCTTCCAACTATCCTTTGTTCCCCACACACTTTCACTCCAAGAATTCTGAGAGCATCGATCTGATAATATTCACAATCTATCTTGACAAGGTGGCTCATCTAGCCAAGCTAAATATTTCCAAATCTCAATCCAATCCAAGCTCCAAAATCAAAAGCTCCAAAGCTAAAATTCTCCATGAGAACTCCTCTCCTTTTATAAGTTGAAGAGGATAAGGTGAGGAGGTTAGGATGATCCCACTAAATCATGAAAGCGATTAATATCCAAGCCATTCGGATGCCACCTCACCATCGGAGTTTCTCCTTCTAGAAGCATCGAGAAGATGCTCGTTTTTACCACATATGAGCATTTTCACACCTTGCCTATATAGAAACTTGCAAACACTTCACGACCTAGCTATGGTGTAGCCTGCAAAAATCAAGCATTTTCGCACCCTAGTTATAGTGCAACATGCAAAAAATCCTCTTTAATAGGGTTTTTACAAAGGAAAATGCAACTTTTGTTCTCAGGAAAAGTTCTTCTCCCTTCTTTCTTCAAGAACTCAAGCCACTGACCCTTGTGAAGGAAACATATAGGTTTATACCATTAATGGTCATAAGGATTATGAAAATAATGTGCAGCAGAGAGCCCCCCAAAGTATGAAGTTAGAACAGAGTGATAGCTGAAATACTTTGTTGAGTGTGTGTAGGGAACAAGGAACAGTCGGTCGTAAAACTGCCAACAAACAAGGAAATACAATACAGTAATATATCATCATTGAGGTAGGCATTCCCATACTCAGAATACAAATGAATCAGAACATAAATGATGACATGAAAAGATCCATGTCAAGTAAGACAGGTCATGGCCACCAAACATACACTGTGGATCCATGCGAATATGACTCAAATCTGAACATATCCACCAAAAATACACTATGTATCCATGTGTTAAAGACTCAAATTTGAACATAGCCATGAGACATACAATGTGGATCTATGCAACAGTACGAACTGAATATAATCCAATGCAACCTGAATCTATCAGAAAAGATCCAAGGTCTTCATCTCCACCACTCTATAGTACGAATATAACCATGCGAATGCATGTGTCGAAGTCAAACATAATAGAAACCACTTGATTATCGTTCATTAGTGAATACCGTTAACAGGTGCGAGGGAAATCACCATTAATGTCAATGAATCCCAAAGTACACTAGTATAATCAGATGAATGTGAATTAATGAGCTGAAGTCGAACACTCTGAGGAATCTCCTGATCAGGGGTCAATAATGAAAACCCACTGTCGAAAGCGAGGAAACCTTCCATTGAGGCAAGCAAGTTCCAAGGTACCAATTATTTTCTAAGTCTAATTCCTGGATAATGAGTTTGAAGTTGAAAGGAAAAGACTCGTCACAGGAGGGCCTTAATGTATCCCTCATCAATGGCACGAAACAGGTAAAAATATTTGAGTTATATCAGAGTAACAAATGATTTAGGACTGAATCAGGGATGGCTGATGCAATAGAAGGCTTAAGGAATGCAAAAATGGCCGACGCAATGGAAGGCTTTTTGGGTTGGACATCTTTTTGAACATATTGATGACACAACAACTTTATTCAAAACACTGACTCAACAATAGGGATCACATACCAATTTGTAATCTTATAAAGGAGTATGATCAAGAGACAAGAAGATTTTCCAACCTAGACACAAAACGAGTGAAAGGGTGTCATGTTCAAAAGTGAATCTTCCATAGAATACAGGTTTAGATACATTTCTTTCCCAATTTTCCCCCCACCATTTCTGGTGAGTACCTCTTTATTTTTACACAAGCTTGAGGAGGATAACATATTCTTATTGATGTAATCTGATCCTTCAGATGAGTCATTCGAAGTATATTTAACGAACCCTAGGAAGAAGTGGTTCAGTCCCATATGGGTCTTTTGATGTTTGTTTAACGAGTCCAAAGATAGAAAACTCGGGGGGGTTTTCATGTTTATAGAGTCTGAAAAACACTTAAAGAGAACTCTCCCAGTTCCTTTTTCGTAAAGTAGTTTGATAGGACCGAAAAAGTGATAAACTATCACCCACCAAATGTTTTTTTCAAATACTTTTACGAGCGTGAAAAGAACAAGATCGCTCGACAATCTTTTCATCTTTAGAGAGTCTGGAAAGAGCTTAAAGGGAACTCTAGGGGGTTCCTTTTTCATATAACCTTTATGAGTTCGAAAAAGTGATAAAAGTATACTTGGTTACATTCTCACTTATTTACGAGCACAAGAAAGAACAAATACTAAGTTCGGTAATTTATTCTCATGTATTTACGAGCATGAGAACGAACAAAGACTAAGCTCGAGATTGTTTTCATTTTTTCGCAAGCTTAAAACCAGAACCAAAACTATGCTTGGGATAGATTTTATTTTTTCACAAGCTTAAAACTAAACAAAACTATGCTTGGACCTAGTTTCATCTTTACACAAGCTTGAACCAGTGGAAAACTATGCTTGTGGTAGGTGGTTTCATTTTTACACAAGCTTGAACCAAAGTAAAAACTCTGCTTGAACTTCCCAACGCATTATCCATGAATTCGCATGGTTGGTACTTAGCCCCCAACTTAAGAAGCTGGCGGCTCAACTTCAACATGAAGTCCAGAGGCTGAGGCAAATTCCCCCCAAGATTCATTTCATCCAACTGCAAAGGATAATGAAATGAATCTTAAAATACTAGACGAAGGAATTGACTCAAATAGAGAGGGGGAAAACTATTTCATTTTTTAACGAGCTTGACATAGAAAAAAGGACTATGCTCGTAACCTCTATTTCAGTTTTTAACGAGTTTTCCACAGAGACAAAAAAAACTATCCTCGTAACTGGTTTCATTTTTTAATGAGCTTGAAATTAGAAAACTATGCTCAAGTTTGGTTTAATTTTTTAACGAGCTTGAAATCAGAAAATCATGCTGATATACCTCTATTTCATTTTTCAACGAGGTTTCCTCAGAGATGCAAAACTATCCTGGGAGTCTCTTCTTGATCATGGATCCCAAGAGGAAAATGCTCCAGAATGACACCATTTCAAGGGACAAAACTCAGTCATGGCTTCCAAGAGGTCTTCATTGGAAGGAAGAAACACACTCTGGAAGGACAACAGGTCGAGGGTTGTGACAGGAGTAAAGATATTAAGCTCTAACAACCCTATCGAAGAGATCACCATGTCAACTACTGGATCTAAGTCATCAGAAGTTGAAGTCATGGGAGACAACGCCACATAATTGACATGTAGCAGGGGCGATACTTTCTTCATATAAGAACCATTTAGGGAGGTAATCTAGTCAGGACTGATGAACAAAAGTTGATCAATAGTCACCATTCTTCCATCGTGTGGGAAAGATATCACGCAAAAAAGAGTGGATACAATAGCTTTCATGGCATAGACATAATCTCACCCAAGGAGTAAAGCAAAACCCAAGGGGTCTTGGACGACCATGACATCAATAAAGACAGTTTTCCCTCCCAAAGTTACAGGAAACTGAGGAAGGTTCCCTAAAGGTTGACTGGTTCTTATTTTAAAAGCTAACAAATTCTGCGTAACCAGGGCAAGTTGAGGACAACCCAAAGCTTTCCAAGCAAAAGAGAACAAAATGATAACAGACACACCTTCATCTATCAACGTCTGAGGAACGTCTTGACCACAAATTTGCATTGTAATCTGTAAAGGAATGTGAGAGGGAAGACGAGGTCCAGTTAGCACACCCCAATTAAAATGGATGGCCTCATTACTTGGAGGGGTTTTCATGGGAGAAGGAGGAATACCCCATGACATGGAAGAGTTTGTATCAATGGGAAAAAATTGGGCAGTATCAGTTTTTCTCTCGAGCAGGAGAGTAGGATCAACTGATGACGAGATCGGATCGACCACTTGGGTTGCATTCTCCAAGGGGAGAATGGGATCGACACTTGGAAAAGGATCGAACACTTGGGTTTTACTCTCTAATAAGAGAGTGGGATCAACCAAGGATGGGATTGGATCGACCACTTGGTCTACTGGTTTAACCAAGGACGTGACCAGATTGACCACTTGATCAACCAGAGCAACCGACAGGGGAACCAGATTGATCATTCCATCAACTACGGGTGGGTTGAGAGAAATCTTGCGATAAGCAGCTGGAAGTTGAGGATGTGAAACATTCATGTCTTCTAGGAATTTTGAGGCTTCTTCCATATGAGGAAAAATATGAGTTAGATGACGCCCTTTGCATAACATACACGCAAATTTGAATCTACTTTTCTTCTTCCCATTGGTATCATGACTAGTTGATGGGAGGTCATCAACATGTTGTTCAGAGGATGATGTCATGGGTTTGTCAGGGTGTGTAGACCATACTTCTATGACCTTGGATAGACCAGGGCAATCCTTAAGAAGATGGCTACCCTTACAAAGCCTGCAAGGGTACTTGGGCTTACGAGTTGTTTGGGTCATCTTGACATCATCAACACTCCCAGAAAAATTAACAGTAACTGGTTGTTTTACAACATGTTTGACAGTGGTTGGAGGTTTTGACCCTTGTTTATCTTTCTTCTTCTTAATCTTTCTTTTCTTCTTCTTCTTATTCACTGGGTTACTAGCTTCAGAACTTTCACTCGACGAAGAAGATGAAATGGAAGGGGACCCTACAAGTGAAGAAGGTGAAGAAGACCTTACTGGTGAAGAAGGTGAAGGATCAACATGAGGTTGATTCTCTTGGGGGGAAGTGCTTGTGACTAAAGCACTAATTTCATTTGGGATTACCTGAGTGGAAAACAACCATACTGGTAATCCAATTGTGAGACCTGGAAGGCTCAAAGTAGCAATATGAGGAGGACCAATGTTTTCATAAGAAGGAAAAACAAAAGGTTCCCCTGGAAAAGGATTTCCTTCATTGGTCATTCCAGGAATTGACGCCATAAAAATAAAGATCTAATCTAGAGTCCACTAGGGAAAACAAACAACACACGTTAAAAATCTAGTAAGAAAACAATCAAACAAAACCTTCTCACAATGAGCACACTAGTTGGTGATGAAATCCAATGTCGCAGGAACAAAGTAAGAAGGGGATGAGATAGAGTAGGTGGAAAATTTACGTTGACGACCTGATTAATGGACTTACACCTTGGTGCAAGCTCTCGCACATAATCATGGGTATACCCTCCAAGGAGCCCGAGTGATTTTGGCCAACATCGATTCCAGGTACCGTGGAGACTTGCCCCTCCACAATCACCTCATGTAAAGAACCTAGAAAAATAGGAGACTAAGGTTACCACTTACTACAGTGATTCCTGGGGAAATAGTCAACAGTCCGATCCACGCGCAAAGGCAGGGTATCTAGCCCGAAATCAACTCGAAAAGATTCCACTCATAATTGTGGGTATACCTTCAAGTGACCCCCATAATACGCACAATCTCTACACCAGGACCAACAAAGCAAGGTGAGTAACTCTTCCAGTCTTAATGCGACCTTGTGATTGACCCTTGTGTGAGAAGGGCTTCCCAGGACAAAATGAAGTAAGTGGATTTAACTCTCCCTGTCACAAGATACTATGTTTGTTTTCATCTTTGGAAAGTTATCTTTCACACCTATTCCAAAGCCCTACAACTAATCTAATGTAGGTTTGCTACCAGAAAATATAAAAATGTCTAATCAATTTGTATAAGCACTTTATTTTTAAGGCTGTTGTTACTCAAAAGGAAAATGGCATGGACAATATGGTGTTTTGACCGACTCGAAAGTTATGCAAAGAGATGAATATGCAATCTTTTCATTTTGATGAGAGCTATGCTAGGAGAAGGAGAAAACATTTATCATTCCCAGATGCACAATGTCCCAACATTTTTAAAAAATCATCAATATCAATGTCTTTAAGAAATGAGCAAAATAGACTGTACACCAATGCACAATTCATGCCCCCCCCCCCCTGGCCATGATGGGGGAAATTTTTCAGAATTGAAGACCAAAAAATTCCAAGAATCATGCAATTTCGCTACTTCAAATTCAAGGATTCCCCCAATCTAATATAAAGAAAGAAATTAAATCGTTTTGTTTCAAAAATTTCACTAAAAGCAATAATGAACTTTCTTAAAACAAAGAAACCCAAAATAAAAGTTTTCTTTTAAAGCGAACTATTCAGAAGAAATATGATCTTTCCCTAAACAATTCTAAAGAAAACACATGCTTTGTAATTGAAAGACACTCAAAGCAAGAGACTAATCCTTCAAAACTAAACAAAGCAAAGATTGGTAAAAGAAACTCAAAGAATGTCAAGTAGACTGTAAACAGATCAATATAGGCTCCAAAAGTTCAATCCAGCTGATCAAAGAAAAACTAGGCATCAAAAGATAACAAGAACCAATCCAAAAAAAAAAATTACAAACAAGTTCGCAAGCCAACAATATATTAGAATGTAAAAATCAACATTTTTCACAAGATAGCAATGGGTAGGGTGCGAAGATGTCGCACTAGTTTAAATAGTGAGGTGCGAAAATCAAAGGTTTTCACAGGCCATATATAGGTACAGTGAGGGAATGTCTATAATCAAAAGGAATTTGGAAAAAGGACAAAGAGTCTAAGTGAACTTTCAGATCCAAAGAGTCTGGATGGATCTCCCACAGATTCAGAGACCAGAAATCAAGCAATCAAAGCAAGGGAAACTAGACTAACTAGGAAATAATCTGTTCCCCTGTATGGTCACCAATTTTGTTATAGGATAAATCGGTAGGTGCAGACACTAACTGATCTCCCTAGATCCACCTAGATATAGAACAAAACACACCAGAACATGACACTTTCCTTAAGTTTTAGATATTGAATTTAGTAACTAAAAAGAGATAGGTGACATACTGTTTAAACACTGTTTCCTCTTGCCATCACCATCCTAGATCCATTCCAACAATCATATAATGATGATCCTGCAAAAGAACGCAACCAACCAAAGTGATAGTAATAGCATAAAATCAATATAAACCTATGTATGTGATCAAGGAATCATACATTAAAACACAACAAGCTTTATAGGAAAGAATCATATTACTATATCATATTAAATATGAAAGAGAGATTACAACCATGGCCTTGATGTCATAAGGTCCCTTCCAACTATCCTTTGTTCCCCGCACACTTCCACTCCAAGAATTCTAAGAGCATTGATCTGATAATATTCACAATCTATCTTGACAAGTTGGGTCATCTAGCCAAGCTAACAATCTCCAAAGCTCAATCCAATCCAAGCTCCAAAATCAAAATCTCCAAAGCTAACCTTCTCCATGAGAGCTCCTCTCCTTTTATAAGTTGAAGAGGATAAGGTGAGGAGGTTAGGATGATCCCACTAAATCATGGAAGCGAGTAAGATCCAAACCATTTGGATCCCACCTCACCATGGAAGTTTCTCCTTCTAGAAGCATCGAGAAGATTCTTGTTTTTCCCACGTATGAGCATTTTTGCACCTTGCCTATATATAAACCTACAAACACTTTGTGAAATATCTATGGTGCAGCTTGTGAAAATTAGGCATTTTCGCACCCTAGCTATAGTGCAGCATGCGAAAAATCCTCTTTAATAGGGTTTTTATAAAGGAAAATGCAACTTCTTTTCTCAGGAAAAGTTCTTCTCCCTTCTTTCTTCAGGAACTCAGGCCACTGACCCCTCTGAAGGAAACAAATAGGTTTACATCATTAACGGTCATAGGGATGATGAAAATAATGTTTAACAAACCCCCCTTCTCCTCAGGCCACACCTCTCAAGGTCCATAAGTTAACACTGACAGAAATGGTTGAACACCAAATCAAAGGTATTTTCTATAATTGTGATGATAAATACTTTCTAGGGCACAAGTGTAAAGAAAAAAAACTTTTTATTGACATTTGTGAGGATGTTCCCGATGAATATGTTGAGGTTTCACCTAATGTATTCCTACCACCATCCGATGATATTACACCACCCTCGAATCCTCTCGAAGTTGAACCACTAATTTCACTACATGCTCTCACTAGTTTTTTATCTCCTCAAACCCTCAAATTGATTGGTTACATTAAGCAAATGAAATTCATCATCCTAATTGGTAGGGACAACACTCATAATTTCATTCATCACTACCTTTCCCAAGAAGTCAATTGCTACATCAGTGTTGTCAACAATTTTCAAATCATGATTGCTAACGACGGTTCCATGAAATGTGGAGGGCGTTGTGAAAATGTTTTCTTACAAATTGGTCAGTATAACTTAAAATATCACATGGTTTCTATTGACATGGGTGGTTGTGACACTGTTCTTGGTGCGGAATGGTTACACACCCTAGGACCCATACTCATGGATTTTGAGGAGTTAACCATGCAATTTCGACATGAAGGCCAACAATATAAATTCCAAGTCATTATCGTAGGATCTCCAGAGATCATCAGTTCCCACCACTTGGAAAAGTTACTAAAAAAAGGTCATTATGGCATCATTTCCCAACTCCATTCCATAAACGCATTTGAAACACCCCAGGTACACCTTGAGCTTCAAGCTATGCTTTCATGCCATCACACTATTTTCCAAACACCCTAGGGCCTTTCCCCCTCATGTGGCAACCATGATCATTCCATTCCTTTAATACTGGGTAGTCTTCCTCCCAATGTTTTCCCTTATCATCATCCTTTTTCTCAAAAAAATGAAATCTAGAAAATTTTCCATGAACTATTACAAATGGGTTTTATTCATCCTAGCACTAGCTCATATTCTACCCCTATTGTCATGGTTCTTAAGAAGGAAGGAACATGGCGCATGTGTCTTGATTTTCGTTCCCTCAACGAACTTACCATTAAGGAAAAAATCCCCATTCATATCATAGATGACCTGTAGGATGAACTTAGTGGGGCTCAATAATTTACCAAACTCGACCTTCATTCTTGCTACCACCAAATACATATGAAATAGGAAGACATTCCCAAGATGACATTTCACACTCATGAGGGCCACTATGAGTTCTTGGTAATTTCGTTTGGTCTCTGTAATGATCCCTTCATTTTTCAAAGTCTCATGAATCATGTCTTTTGTCCTTTCCTCCGCCACTTTGTGTTAGTTTTCTTTGATGACATTCTCATCTATGGTAAAACGTGGCCAACCCATATCACCCATGTATATCAAGTTCTCCATATCCTCTCCATGCACAAACTTTTCCTTAAACATTATAAATGTTCTTTTGGTGTCTCTGAAGTTGAGTATCTGGGTCATATTATTGGAAAGAATGGTGTAAGGGCAGATCCTAAGATAATTGAAGCTATGTAGGATTGGTCTCGCCCCAAAAATCTTAAAAGTTTGCATGTTTTCTTAGGTTTAACGGGCTATTATCACAAGTTTGTTAAAAACTATGGAAAAATTGTGCCCCCCTAACAGTTCTCCTTAAAAATAATTCCTTCAGTTGAAATCCAACAACAGACCAATCCTTCCAAGCCTTGAAAGACGCTATGTGCACTACTCTTGTACTGGCCCCACCTGATGTCACCAAGACCTTTGTTTTAGATTGTGATTCATCGGGGAGAGGAATCGAGGCAGTCTTCAAGCAAAATGACCGCCCTTTGGCTTTCACTAGTAAACAGTTGTCAAAGAGACATTTGGTTCAATTGATCTATGAAAAATAAATGATGGTTATTTTTCATGCAGTGGATCTATGACACCCTTATCTATTGGGACAATGCTTCCAAATTAAAATGGACCATCAAAGCCTCAAGTACTTCCTTGAACAACACATTTCATCCCCAGAGAAACAAAAATGGGTGACCAAGCTGTTTGGATATTATTATGAGATGATTTACATAAAGGGTAAAGAAAATGTGGTGGTTGATGCTCTTTCTAGGAAATATGAAAAATAAGGTTCCCTCTTTTCCCTCTCCTTCATTGTCTTAGAATGGCTTCAGGATGTATCCTAGGAATGGTTGCATGACCCCAAAATATATAGCCTCATCCAAAAGTTGCAATAGGATCCTCAAGATACTCGAGGGTAATCTTGGCACAATGAAGAGTTTCGCTATAAAGGTTGCCTATATTTAAGAAAAAATCCAACCCTTAAATCCAAGGTGCTCTCTGAGTTTCATGCTTCTCCTATTGCAGGGAATTCAGGTTTTACCAAAAATTATGAATGGGTCAAACACTCCTTCTTCAGGGATGGTATGAAACAAGACACTTGCACCTTGATGGAAAAATGTGATATATGTCAACGCAATAAGGGTGAGACTGTCAAAACTCTTGGCACACTCCAACCGCTTCTGATTCCACCTACTATTTGGACGAATATTTCTATGGATTTCATTGTGGGCCTACCCAAACTAGGAAATAATTTAGTCATCATGGTGGTAGTGGATCGTCTCTCCAAATATGCTCATTTATGTGCTCTTCAACACCCATTCATATCATCTACAGTGGCTCAAATTTTTATGGATAATATCTTGAAACTTCATGGAGTGCCTCATTGTATTGTTTCTGATCGTGATCCAACTTTTACTAGCAATTTCTGGCAAGAGTTATTTAGTCTCCAGGGAACCCAATTGCGACTTAGTACAACCTATCATCCCCAGATGAATGGCCAAACATAAGAGGTCAACAAATGTTTATAAACATATTTGAGGTGTTTTTCATCAGACAGACAACATCAATGGGTTCAATGGTTACTCTTAGCTGAATGGTGGTACAACACCTCTTACCATAAAACTACTTGCATGACTCCTTTTGAAGCAGTCTATGGATAAAAGCCACCATCAATTCTCCCATACATTCCAAGCATCTCCAAGGTTTAGGAAGTTGATCGAAATCTTACAACCTACATGAACATTCTCCATACTCTCAAAGACAATTTGGTCATGGCTCAGAACCATATGAAGCAACAAGCAGATCAAGGTGATTTAGAACATCAATTTGATGAAGGGGACTAAGTGTTTCTCCATCTAAAACCATACAAGAAGACTTCTCTCAAATATCAATAGTGTCATAAATTGGCCCCCAAATTTTATGGTCCTTATACTATTCTCAAAAGGGTGGGACCAGTGGCCTATCAGTTATCTTCTCCTAGCAAATCCTTGCTACATCTTTTTTTCATGTCTCCTGCCTGAAGAAAGTGATTGGAAGAAAGTTCCATGCTCAGACCAGTCTACCAAAGTTGGATGAAGAAGGTTCCATTTGGTTACATCCAAAAGTCATATTGGACCAGTTAGAGCATCGTCTTGATTGGTGCACCATCTAGGAAGTATTTGTTCAATGGAAGGATACTCCACCAGAATATACCACCTGGGAGCCGACTACTATTTTGTAGAAATTTCCTCATCTTAAGCCTTGAGGACAAGGATATTTTTTAGGGGGAGGGAATGTTAGGGACCTAACCCCTCACATATATAGAATAATATAGTTTCCATGTAATAAAGGATGACATTAGTTAATAAGGCATATTTAATAAATATGAACAACTCAATGTAAGAAGATCTAATAGAAGTTTTTGCTTCTAGAAATATCTTCATCCATAATGTTTTTTAGAATACATAATTAGTATAAATAAGAGTAGGAGGCATGCGAAAGCTTCATCTTGAGAATTTTTGTAATAGAGCTCTACTCCGCTGGAGGTTTCCCCCTTGAAGAGGCAAGTGAACATTGTTTCCTATCAATAAAGGTATTAGTTTGGTGTTGTGGTTCCATATATTCTACTGTTCTGTTGCTATATTTCTTTTCTCTATTTTTATTATGCTGGTATTCACTACAATATTTATATTTTCTACTATTATAATATATATTGTGCCTAACACCGTGCTTAGGAACTTTGCAAACACTAGAAACACTTCTCTAGGGTCTTCGTCGTTCAATGGAAATAATTGTATCGTTTCATCATCCTTCTTGATGGTATAAGAATTTTTTCTTCTATCGTATATTCTTCTTCTGTCAAATTTTCATAGTTTTCACAATTGAAAATGGAAATATATTATGAATAGAAAATAATGCATGCATGTGCATGTGATTAGTTTTTTGTTTTTTTTTATTTCTTAAAATATGCATTTGCATGTTTTTATTTTTTATTTTCTATTTTAATTAAATAATGTGACCTAATTTACATGCCATGCCTTATTAAATTGCACAGATATTATTAAGATGGAACCCGGAGATAATGAAAATTGCACACAAGCACACCAAGATTTAGAAAACCCCAACCCACCACAACCATGAAACATAAACACACAGATTGATGAGGGGTTGGCCACCTTGACATCACTTCTCCATGAATTAAGGGGCACAAGAGAACCTAGCTGAGAGTCCTTAGCCACTTCATTGGATGTCATTGTGAGGTCCATTTCAAATTACCAAGGGAAATTAACCTCTATTTATGAATACAGGGATAGGATGTTCGCATTTTATAGGATTGGACTCGATAAAAACCAATTTAGAGACTTGTATATTTCAAAACAAGAAACAATATCTCTTTTTATTGATCCTCAAACTAGAGAACAACCACCTATCAACAAGAAATGCGTGTGTATGGATTGGTGCATCCACCCACAATTTAATGCTAATTGGATGGAAAGGTGGTTCGTGGTATTTGATAAACCCCCCTGCAATATCATGTAGGTTCCCTTATATTTCTTGAGGAAATTATGGGCATAATTTATTTTGGGTCACCATGTGAACTACTTCGACATTGGTGATTTCCAGGGGGTGGGTCAAGGGTATGAAAAGGATAAAGAGAATTCTATGCCTGATCCCATGTTAGGTCCTCACCCCCCTGGGTGAAGGCCTAACCCCCTTTCCCAACATCCTCTCATTGTAGACAGCTTGCACCAGGAGCATGCATATTTATCATCCTTGATTCATAATCTAGTTCATCATGGTAGTTTTGTTGCACTATCTCCACCGGAGGTGCCTGGAGGTGACATTGGCAGAGGGGTAAGACCTTTAACCCCTATAGAAAATTGCATCGAGGATATGGCACATGGACAAAGTAGTCGTTCATGTGAGCCTCACATATGCTTGAATTATGGGAAGAAATGATATTGGTCTATGGAGGCTAGTGGACATCAAAGCTTCATGGAGTAGGTTAGTATCTTAACCATCTCTATGTTCTTCATTGTTATATATTTATATAGTATTATGTGTATTTACTTTGATATATTATTATATGGTGTTTTGCATTTGCTATGCCCCTATAATAGGCTCTCTACGTGCAATATACTAGATGTAAAAAGTATGCAGAATAGAAATGAAATGCTAGAAATGGCAGAATAACAGTAATATAACCAACATAATCTTCTCAATAACACAGAAATGATATAAGAACAACAATAGAAATAACACTTTGATTTAGAAAGAAATGTTCACAGGCCTCTTCGAGGGGGCAACTTCCAGTCGAGCAGCGTTCTGTTACAATAATCTTTAAGCTAGGGTTTTCATACCCTCGACCCTTATTTATACTAAATATGTCTATCAAGAGAATCATCTAGAGGAATATCCTTCTAGAAGTGAAAGCTTCTATTCGGTCTTCTTACATCCGCTTTATTCTATTTTATTGAAAGGCCTTATTAATATTGACCTTTATTACATCTGAATATATTGATCTACCTATGTGCAAGTTAGGACCCTAACATGTCTGCCCCCTTAAAAACAACCTTGTCCTCAAGGCTTGAGATGTGGAAACTGTTGCAGAATGGTAGTTGGTTCCCAAGTGGCATTTGTTGGAGTCACATATTTCCACTGGACTAGCACTTCCTTGATGGTTCTCTAAAGCAGGTGATGCTCACGCTGGTCCAAAACTACTTCTGGTTGTAGCCAAATGGATCCTTCTTCAACTAACTCTGGAAGGTTGGTTTGAATTTTGCACCTAGTTCCAATCACCTTCTTTAAGCATGAAACATGAAAAACAGGATGTAGCTTCGACTGACTGGGTAGAGCTAAATGATAGGTGACTTGCTCCACATGCTTGAGAACTGTATAAGGACCATAAAATTTGGGTGCTAGCTTCTGACAATGCTCGACCTTGAGGGAAGTTTTCTTGTATGGTTGTAGTCATAGAAACACCTGATCCCCTTCTACAAATTGACGTTCAGAGTGACCTTGATCTTCTTGTTGCTTCATACGATTATGTGCCATGACCAAGTTCTCTTTAAGGGTACGAAGAATATCCTCTTGAACTGTAAGTGTTTGGTCAACCGCCTGGACCTTCGAGGTACCCAGTAAGTATGAGAGAACTGAAGGTGGCTTATGTCCATATACCGCTTCAAAAGGAGTCATGCGTGTAGTTGTATGGTAGGAAGTGTTGTACCACCATTCAGCTAGGGGTAACCATTGAGCCCACTGATGTTGCTTCTCAGAGGCTAAACACCTCAGATATGTTTCCAAACACTTGTTGACAACTTCTGTTTGACCATCAGTCTGGGGATGATAAGTTGTGCTGAGATGCAATTGGGTGCCTTGTAGCTTAAATAGTTCTTGCCAAAAATTTCTTGTGAAATTTGGGTCACGATTAGAAACAATAGCATGTGGCATGCCATGAAGCTTGAAGACCTGGTCCATGAAAATTTGAGCCACCGTGGATGCAGTAAATGGGTGTTGAAGAGTGCAGAAATGAGCATACTTGGAAAGGAAATCCACAACCACCATTATGACTGATTTATTCCCCGATTTGGTTAAGCCGGTAATAAAGTCCATAGAGATATCCTTCCAAATAGCAGGTGGAATCAGAAGTGGTTGTAGTGTGCCCAGATATTTGACTATTTCTCCCTTGTTGCATTGACACACCTCACATTCAATGAGAAAATTACAAATTTCTTGTCTCATACCATCCCAGAAAAAGGAACATTTGACCCTATCATAAGTTTTGGTGAACCCTGAGTGCCCCACTGTGGGTGTAGCATGAAGCTTAGAAAGTACCGTGGATTTAAGCTTTGATTGTTTACTTAAATACAAATGGCCTTTGTATTGAAGCTCATCCTAGAGCCAAGAGTACCCTGGGGGAGCCGGAGCATTGGTCTGCAATTGCTAGATCAGATGTGAACTTTTAGGATCTTGTAGCCATTTCGGGCGCACAGCTTGGAGCCAATCAGTTACAATGAAGGAAAGAGAAAAAAGGGATCCTTCTTCTTCATATTTTTGGGATAGTGCATCCGCCACTACGTTGTCTTTTCCCTTCTTGTAAATGATCTCATAATCATATCCAAAGAGCTTATTCACCCATTTTCTTTGCTCCAGGCAAGAAATGTGTTGTTCCATAAAGTACTTGAGGCTTTGATGGTCAGTCTTAATTTGGAAGCGTTGCCCCAAGAGATAAGGATGCCACGGATCAACATCATGCAGAATAGCCAACATTTCCTTTTCATAAATGGGTTTGCCTAGATTCCTTTCAGACAGTTTCTTGCTGGTGAAGGCCAAAGGTCAACCCTCTTGCATAAGGACAATGCCGATTCCTTTCCCTGATGCATCACATTCCAACACAAAGGTCTTTTTGAAATTAGGAAGGGCCAGAACCAGAGTAGTTCACATGGTCATCTTCAAGGCTTGAAAATCTTGAGTAGCGGCCGGAGTCCAAGTGAAAGAGTTCTTTTTGAGGAGACCAGTGAGAGGTGCTACAATATTTCCATAGTTCTTAACAAACTTGCGATAATACCCTGTTAAGCCCAGAAATCCATGCAATATTTTGAGAGTCTTTGGGTGCGGCCAGTCTTGCATAGCTTCAATCTTTTTCGGATCCACCCTAATGCCATCCTTGCCAACTAGATGACCCAAGTATTCTACTTTTGAGGCACCAAAAGCACATTTAGACTACTTCAGGAAAAGTTGGTGCCGAGAGAGTAGATGGAGAACTTGATCCACATGAGTAAGATGGTCTGTCCAGGTTTTGCTATAGATGAGGATATCATCAAGGAAAACTAAGACAAAATGATGGAGAAAGGGACAGAAGATATGGTTCATGAGGCTTTGGAAGGTGGAGGGGGCATTACATAATCCAAAGGGCATGACCAAAAACTCATAGTGGCCCTCATGAGTTTGAAAGGCCATCTTGGGAATGTCTGCCTCTTTCATACGTATCTGGTGATAGCTGAGCGAAGATCAAGTTTAGTAAAGAATTGGGCACCACTCAATTCATCCAGGAGGTCATCAATGACAGGAATGGGGAATTTGTCTTTAATGGTCAGTTTGTTGAGGGCACGGAAGTCAGGACACATTCTCCAAGAACCTTCTTTCTTTAGGACCATGACTACAAGAGAAGAGTAAGGGCTCATACTAGGGCGGATAACACCTGCATTAAGGAGTTCTTAGACCATTTTCTCAATTTCATTTTTTTGTGAAAAGGGGTGGCGATATGGATGAATATTGGGAGGAAGGCTTCCAGGTACAAGGGGAATGGAATGGTCATGAACACCGTGGGAAGGAGGGAGTCCTTGGGAAGTGGAAAATACCATTTGATGTTTAGAAAGGAGGGCTTGCAGGTCTTGCAGCACCGGGAGTGTCTATGTTTCTTGTATGGCATGGAGTTGGGCAATGACACCAAAATGACCTTTCTTGAGCAGCTTTTCCATATGATGGGAACTAATGACCTCAAGTGAACTAGCAGTGATGCCTTGAAATTTATAATGGTGGCCTTCCTGGTCGAATTGCATGGTTAATGCCTTAAAATCCATGAGAATGGAACCCAAAGTTCTTAGCCAGTCTGCACCCAACACAATGTCACAACCACCCATGTCGATAGCAAACATATGGGATTTTAGGTGGTAGTCATTGATTTGGAGATGCACATTTTCACAGTGCCCTCCACATTTCATGGAACCACCATTGGCAATCATGATTTGGAAATTGTTGAAAGCATGGATGTAGAAATGAGTTTCTTGGGTAATGCGGTGATGAATAAAATTATGGGTGCTTCCACTATCAACCAAAATGATGAACTTACGATGCTTTATGTAACCGATTAACTTGAGGGTTTAGGGATCGGAGAAGCCAGTGAGAGCATTGAGGGAAATGATGGGTTCGACTTTGGGAGGGTCTGAGGGAGGGGTTATGTCAGTGATTTCAGGTGACTTAGACACAAGGGGAGTTTTAGAATCCTCTTCCAAAATATCCTTAGAGATGGCCATAAAGAGATTTTGTTCCTTACACTTGTGGCCCAGGAAATATTTATCATCACAATTATAACAAAGGCCTTTGAGTTGGCATTCATCCATTTCAGCCCTGGTCAATTTTTGGATCTTTAATGGGGCGAAGGGAGTGGTGGGAGTTACAGGTTTAGGGTGAGGGATAAAGGAGGGTTTTCTATTTTGAGAGGATACAACCTGTTGTGCTTCTTTAGATCTTTTAGTAGCCTCCACCCAACTCGAGGGTCGAGCCATGAGGACATGGGCCTGAATCTCCTCCTTGAGGCCACTGATAAAAACCTCTCGAAAGAAAGAATCAGTCATTCACTCTGTTCGAAAATCCAGGCGCTCAAAGGAAGCTATGAAGTCTTCTGCTGTTCTTGATTGTTTCAACTTTGTCAAATGGCCCAAATGGCTGGTGTCCGTGTCAAAGCGTTCATAAAGCTCAGTCACAAATTGGGTCCAAACAATATACCCTTGACGGGAAGTTTTTCTCCATTACCACCATTGCCAATGTTCTTGATCTATATGGAGAACACCATACTAGAGTTTGGCCAAGTCATCTGTAATGTCGTATAAAGAGAAATATTGTTCCATTTGGGTTACCCAACCAGTGGGGTTCAAGCCATCAAATTTGGTCACATCCACCTGCAGAAGGCACATGTCACATTGAAAGTGATGGGGCTGAAAGGTATGGGAATGGGAGGAATTTTCACCTACAGTCTTTGGATGTGCTTCAGAGAAATGGTCATCTGTAGGGATCTTCAGTTTGGTGCAGAGTGATGCAAAGATAGATTCAAGCTGGGTGGTCAGTTCTTATTTGACTTCCTCCATTGAGGATTGCATGGTTGTATTTATGGTAGCATTGATGGACGAATCAATGGAGGTAACAATAGCACTGAGTTGTTTCACTTGTTTTTGGGTTTCGAGGAAACTAGATTGCAAGGTGTTGAAGCGAGCTTCTAGGTCTTGGCTATGGGTATGGGCCATGAGGATGGGTGAACTAAAAAGGGACGGGCGGGGTCAAAAATTTTGCTGAAAAATGATATGGATGAATGTGATGAGGGTGAAAGATGAATCCAATGGAATAGGTCTCAAATAATGGTGAAAAAATTTCCAGACTTTTTTTTTTTTTTAACACCCGTGGAATTATACTCCGTTCTGAAGAATACAGCACTGATGAAACCCCCAAATTCTTAACCAGAAAGAAATGTGTATTTACTTGGCAACTCAAACACAGTTGCACGACAATAGATCTTGTTTGTTTTAATTTGTTTATTTTGTTGTCCCCCAAGGGTTAGGTATTCAAGGGTTCTACAGACAAGGGTTTTCCCTGTGCTATAGCTCTCTGATATACGTGCGGGGTCCAACAGTAATACTCGGCCCAATATCTCAGGGAACTAACTAAGGAGGATAGACCGTACCCTTAGCTGTACTACCCGACTACCCAGGTACTAGAGAGTATCTTCCCGAGTGTTGTTCTCGGTGACACTATAGCAGTCCAATGACTGATAGGTTTATCTAAAGAGGGCTTCAGGAAATCTAGGTTGATCCGTACACAGGTGTTTTCTAATGCGCTACCACTCGAAGGGGTACCAATAGGGGTTATAAGGGTGGACAACAGATGTGTGCTTAAGAACCACTTGTATTTCCTGCGTGTATGAATCCCTCAACTATGGGTTTATGCGTGTAACGATAGATCTCTGTGGCTTAAAGATGCCAGAATATGTCTCTACCCTGAAAAAAAATTTCCCACAATTTCTGCCAAGGAAAGTGATCTGATACCACTTGCAATATACCAGATGTAAAAATTATGTAGAATAGAAATGAAATGCTAGAAATGGTAGGATAACAGTAATATAACCAGCATAATCTTCTCAATAACACATAAATGATATAAGAACAACAACATAAATAGAACTTTGATTCAGAAAGCAATGTTCACAGGCCTCTTTGAGGGGGCAACCTCCAGTCGAGCAACGCTCTGTTACAATAATCTTCAAGCTAGGGTTTTCATACCCTCGACCCTTATTTATACTAAATATGTCTATCAAGAGAAGCATCTAGAGGAAGATCATTCTAGAAGTGGAAGCTTCTATTAGGTCTTCTTACATCCGCTTTATTCTATTTTATTGAAAGGCCTTATTAATATTGACCTTTATTGCATCTGAATATATTGCTCTACCTATGTGCGGGTTAGGACCCTAACACTACGTCAATATATGCATAAGTGTCTATCTCCATCACTAATGCAGTAGTAGAGGTAGCTTGCTCATTCGATGTACTGCGTACACAGGTATGTGTCACATTTGATAAATTCACTGTAGTGATTTCTTTGTTTTTTGGCATATTCAAATTTATAATGTTCTTGTGTTTCTAGAAGTTGCGAGACTAGGTAGTGCTAAGCAATGTCAACCTGGGATGGAAAATTCATCTACTTCATAGGTATAATGTTATGAATTAAATCTCATTTAAATCTCAAATTTGTTGTATTTATGTTGTTGAATTTTTGTATTTGGTACTACTAATAATATTGTTAATATTTATGCAGGTTGATGATCTTTTCTCCAGTTACAATACTATTATATTCCTTGGGCACCCTGAAACGACTTTTGGGTTACCTAATTCCAGGCCAAGGGTTATTCCATCACTTATATAGCCCATGGAGGTTCATTAAGCCCACCCCCACCATATTTTATATTCCATGCATCCTTAGTGGTTGCACCTGCAGGCCACCTACTCACACTACCTCTTCCATTGCATCCATCCACATTGGATGCACCTATACGCCACCCACCCCCACCACCATTTCCATCCACACCATCCACCAAGGTTTCTCCAATAGATGTTTCCTTGGACCAAGTTGTACAACTGAGTGCTCCAACTGCAAGTGACTCTCCATCAATGCCCAAAATATTCATAGAGAGATAATGTGTTCATCATCATTTTTTATCTATCATGAATGGAATTGATTTAATGCATATTTGTTTAAATTTGATGATTTGACCTTGTAACTGATGCAGTGTGGCATTGTTGAGAGATTAGGGTCGTGGAAGAGGGTAACACCCTCGCGATTGTCAGTACCATCTACAATGAGTTGTATTTTGTTGAATTACATAGTATCATTCTATAATTATTTTAATTCATTGAGGAAAAAAACTTATAACAATTTTTTTTTCTTTGTGTAGTCTTTGCAGTGACAAACCATGCCCAGGTGCAAAACCACTCAAGGTGCTTCTTAGAGAAATATAAGAAAGATCGATTTAGAGGATTCTCCCGAGAGTGGTGATGGTGGAAATGGTCAATGAGTGACCAATGACTGCCATTTTGTATCTAGGCCACCATATGGAAGTTTTTTATGTTAGGGCACTTATTGTCATTTTGTATATTGGGAATGATGTGCCATTTTGTAAAAAATGTATAGTTTTGATTTCCACTATTTTCTATTATATATGAAATTGCAAGAAATAAATCTAATCTAAATGGATTTAAAGAAATATATTCTCAAAATATAACTCTCAAAAACAATAAATAGAAAAAAAATTGTATCTCTATTCTTCTAAGAACTAATTCAACATAAAAATACCGCTATAAGGATATTCCTAGGAAACATAGAAATTTACATTGTTTTATAAAGGGAGAAACCTACATGAACATCATGGACACGAAGATGAAAAAAATAATCCATGTGTTGAAATCAATGCACACTTTGGGATTATGGATGGCTTTGGGATAATGAATACATGATGAGGAGATGAAATGTCAAACTCAAAATCTCCTATAACCTTCAATTTAAGATCTCTTAGTATGATAAGTTGAATATTGTTTTTCAATAGTTGGAAGGAGAAACTCATACATTGAAATCTAGAAGGATCACTTAACTCATCAATGTAGATTTTGATGAGTTGTGGATTCAATTACTTATATTTAACTAATGGAAACTACAATTAGCTTTACAATATTCAATAAATCCACTTATTGTAGGAGATGTTTATTGACGACTATACAAATATATTTTAGGTTCTAGCAACTATTTCACAAAATTTGGATAGATTTATGAAATTCTGATGAAATGAAATAAATATTTTCTCAAGTTGGTTGAGTATTCAAATAAATTTGGAGTGTGTTATTGCACTAATCATTGTACTAATTTAATTAATTTAATTAATTACTTTTTAAAGTGTTAATGAATTCTATGTAAGTAAAAATAGTTCATTTTTTCTAAATTGATTATAAATACTTGTGTTACTCATTAACAAATCTCTTATGGTGGAAAACATTACTAAGTGTTAAATACATATGCAATTAATGGTTCTCAAGGACCTACATTTGATGAAAGACTAAAGGCCCATCCTAGTTAAGAGTCCAGGAACCAATCATAAGAATTATGTAGGATGACATAATCACAATAGACATGAGAGGGTTGAAACCTCCCATTACTCTATCCAAAATGAAGCATGGTTCATTATGATGGAAATAACAACATGCTACAAGGGTTTCTTAATACAAAATCAACACAAAAATTTAAGTGCACAATAAAGCCTCATATAAAATGAAAATATACCTCAAATTCTCCATTAATCTTGCCAAAATATTGTACAATGTATCCCAAGAGGAGAGCTCCTAAATCCCAAAATTATCCACCCTTTACAATGGAGAGAAAGAGAGAGATATTATTTATAGAGTGAGTCTCTTATATTATACAATAAAATATTATTTTTTGCTAACTAACTCCATGGAAAGTGAAATAGATATTATAATAATGGATTAGTTATATCTCTCCTCAATCAATGGTTGACCATGTTACAACATGTGGACATTGTCCTCTCTAAATAAATTCACCCTCATCCAAAAATAGTAGTATTATGCACCAAATATTTCTCATGAGGGGGACACATCACCAAAAATAGGCATCAAGCCAATTCAAATGCCAAGTGTCCACATGGAATGTTCCCTCCAAGAATGTGCATGCATGCAACCACTCCATATGTGTGAATTCCAAGGTAGCCAACTCCATGGATGAATGTGCAAGATTCCTAGTGGATGGAGCATCCAAAACAAAGTATGTGATCAAATCCCCAAAATATAAAGTAGATCATCTCTCCACAAGTGTTCCATGTCATTGCTTGCCATGCCATTACTTACCTTTCATTTCCATGCCATGCCATGTCATGCATTGCATTGCCTTGTGTTGCATTGCCTTACATTTCATTGACTTTTCTTGCCTTACCTTGCCATGACATGCCTTGCCTTGAGATGACATGCCATGTATTTACTTTCCATGCCATTACTTACCTTGCCTTTCCATGCCATTCCTTTCCATTCGATGCCATGCCATGTCATGCCTTGCATTGCCTTGCATTTCATTTCCTTGTCCTGCATTTCCTTGAATTTCCTTGCCTTGCCTTACCATGCCATGCCATTCCCTTCCTTACCTTTCCATGCCATGCTATTAATTTCCTTTCGATAATATGCCTTGCATTTCCTTTCCATGCCATGCCTTGCATTTCCTTGTGTTTCATTGCCTTTCCTTTTATTGTGTTTTTTTACCATTCCTTTCCTTGCCTTGCCATACCATGCCATGTCATGCCTTGCATTTCCATGCCATGACATTCCTTTCCTTTCCATGCCATTCCATGCCATTCATTTCCTTGGTTTCTCTTTCCATGCCATGCCTTGCATTGCCTTGCCTTGCCTTGCCTTGCCTTGCCTTATCATGCCATGGCTTGGCTTTCCATTCCATGCCATGCATTTCCTTTCCATGCCATGCCTTTCCATGAATTTCCTTTCCATTTCATGTCATACCTTGTATTTACATTCCATTCATTTCCTTTTCTTTCCATGCCTTGAATTTACATGCCATGCCATGCCACGCCTTGCATTACCTTGAATTGCCTTTCCTTGCCTTGATTTTCCTTCCCATTTCTTTCCATTCCATGACATGCCATGCCTTGCCTTGCCTTGCCATGCTATGCCATTCCTTGACTTTCCATGTCTAGCCCTTCCTTTCCATGCCATGCCATTCCTTTCCTTTACATGCCATGCCTTGCCTTTCCATGTCATGCCATGCCATGCCTTGAATTGCCTTGCCTTGAATTCTATTTCCCTGCCTTGCATTGTCATACCTTTCCATGCCATTCCATGCCATGCCTTACCTTTCCATTCCTTCCATTGTCTTGCCTTTCCTTGCCTTGCCTGTCCATGCCTTTCCATGACATGCCATGCCATGCCATGCCTTGCCTTGACATGCCATGCCATGCCTTGCCTTGCCATGTCTAGCCTTTCCTTTCCTGGCATTACCATGCCTTGCCTTTCCATGCCATGTCATTCCTTTCCTTTAAATTCCATGCCTTGTATTTCCTTGCCATACCATTCCATTCCTTGCCTTTTCTTGCCATGTCATGCCATGCCTTGCCTTGCCTTGCCATGTATTTCCTTGCCATGCTATGCCTTGCCTTTCCTTCCCATTCCATGCCATTCCATGCCTTACCTTGTCATGTCATGCCTTGAATTTAATTTATTTTCATTTCCTTTCCTTTCATTACCATTCCATGCCTTGCCTTGTCATGCCATGCCATGCCTTGCCTTGCATTTCCATACAAAACCAAAATCATGATTAATATCAAAGTGTTTGAATAGGTAAACAATGACTTGAGCTGGAATACAATACAACATATGATATCTATACAAAATATTCAAATGATTACCATAACCAATATAGATTTTCTTATACACATTTACACATAGATAGCACAAAAATAATTTTTTAACATAGATAATATAAAACTCTTTTAATAACAATAAAATTATGAATTTCATGTAATTACCATATTTCGAATTGGTTGTGTATGATGTACAGCTTTTATAAGATAAAGTCTAACCACAATTCATATAAAGGGTACTTTCATTATGATATTCATAAAACTAATTGTTTGTAAAATCATAGTTCTTTTCATTGTTATAGAGAATTTATTTTCCTTTGAGTTTCCCACAAGAAATTCGTATCTATAATCATAAACACCATTAAATTATTTACAAAGTCAATTAACTTCTAATCAATTTGTTTTCAAGTTGATTTAATAAGAAATTAATGGCATTGATGTATCATACATTTTTTTTCTTAAAAAATATAATGCTTGTACTAAAGGAACAAGTTTCATACCTAAAAATTACAATCAACGGATTCATTAAGCATGTAATTCTAAAACTTGTTATCCCATATATCATAGATCAAAATAATTGCATGAGAATTTAAATGTCATTACATAAGCTCTCTTTATTCCTATATCTTAGGTATATTAATAGTTGTGAAACATGGATTATCATAATTAATAGGATTTGCATAGAGAGATATGTCTTCTCGCCATGGCTAGGCACCACTTTGATAGGGATGTCTTCTATACTTATTTAAAATCAAAGAAATAAAAACTAATATTTCAACTCAATGACTTTTATAACAAGATATAGCATGTATACCTAGACCTTTCCATGCCATTCCTTGCCTTTCCATGGCTTGCCTTTCCTTGACTAGATTTTCCTTTCCTTTCCTTACCTTGCCATACCTAGACCTAGACCTTTCCATGCCATGCCTTGCCTTGCCATGCCTTGTATTGCCTTGCCTTGCCTTTCCATACCATACCTAGACCTAGACCTAGACCCTGAATGGATTGAGGAGTAAAGTTGCAACTGATGATAAACCTATAACCGAGCCTTGTATGGATGAACCATTGGTTGCATTCAATTTTTAGAATCAAGTTTCAACTAGTGGGTCCCCTTTGTTGTCATTATGTTTCCCGAAAAAATATTTATTGGAGGATCTCAGGAACTAGGGTTTTTCTCAATGAGGCACAATGCAATTTCTAAACAAGAGGTTGATTTTCAAGAACACTATGCTAGGTGATTATGGGTAGTGTGTTCATGTGGGCCTTGGAAAAAAATACACGTGGGAGCCTATAAAAATTTGTTATGCTACTTGTTTTGTATTTTATACCCTCGGACCAAATTGCCAACATGTCCCTGAATGGCTTGAGGAGGCAAGTTGAAACTCATGATAAAACTAACTGAGCCTCAGATGGATGAACTGTCGGTTGCATTGGATTTGGGGAATCAATTTTTAGCTAGTGGGGCCCCTTTTTTGTCATTCTGTTTCTCAATTTTTTTTTATTGGAGGATCTCGGGAACTAGGGTTTTTCTCAATGAGGCATAACGCAATTTCTAAACAAGAGGTTGATTTTCAAGAAAAATTTTCTAGGTGATTGTGGGTAGTGTGGTCATGTGGGCCTTAGCCAAAAATACATGTGGGAGCTTACAAAACTCTGTTATGTTACTTGTTTTGTATTTTATGCCCCCAGACAAAATTTCCAGCGTGTCCCTGAATGGCTTGAGGAGTCAAGTTGCAACTGATGATAAAAATATAACCAAGCCTCAGATGAATGAACCATTAGTTTCATTGGTTCTGGGGCACCAGGTTTTAGCTATTGGGTCCCCTCCATTATCATTATGTTTCCTGAAAATCGTTTATTGGAGGATCTTTGGAACTAGGGTTTTGCTTAGTAAGGCATGGTGTAATTTCTGAACAAGAGGTTGATTTTCAAGAAAATTATGTTGGGATATTGTGGGTAGTGTGGTCATATGGTCCTTGGCCAAATAAATGTGTGGGATATTATGAAACTATGTTATGTTTCTTGGTTTGGATTTTATGCCTTGGACCAAATTGCCAACATGTCCCTGAATGGCTTGAGGAGGTGAGTTGCAACTCATGATAAAACTCTAACCGGACCTCGGATGGATGAACTATTAGTTGTGTTTAATTAGGGGAACCAGGTTTCAGCTAGTGGCCCCATTGTCATTCCATTTCCCAAAAAAGCATTTGTTGGATTATATCCAGAACTAGGGTTTTTCTTAGTGAGGGACAGTGTAATTTTTGAAGAAGAGATTTATTTTCAAGAACACTGTGTCGGGTGATTGTGGGTAGCATGGTCACATGGGCCTTGGAAAAATAGATGTGCAGGAGATTACAAAACTCCATTATGCTACTCAGCTTATATTTTATGCCCCCATACCAAATTGCCAACATGTCCCTAAATGACTTGAGGAGGCAAGTTCCAACTCATGATAAAAATCTAACCGAGACTCAGATGGATGAAACGTCGGTTGCACTGGATACAAGGAACCAGATTTCAGCTACTAGGGCCCCTCCACTATCATTCTATTTCTCAAAAAAATATTTGTTGGAGGATCTCTAGAACTAGGGTTTTTCTTAGTGAGACACAATGCAATTTCTGAACAAGAGGTTGATTTTCAGGAACACTGTGTTGGATGATTGTGGGTAGCATAGTTGCATGGGCCTTGGTCAAACATATATGTAGGAGCTTACCGAACTCCATTATGATTCTCAGTTTGGATTTTATTCCCCCGGACCAAATTACCAACATGTCCCTAAATGACTTGAGGAGGCAAGTTGCAACTCATGATAAAAATCTAATCGAGCCTCGATTGGAAAAAATGTCAGTTTCATTGGATTCAGAGAATCAAGTTTCAGTTGGTTTGGCCCCTCCACTATTATTGTGTTTCCCCAAAAAACATTTATTGGAGGATCTCCAACACTAGGGTTTTGCTCAGTGAGGCACAATGCAATTTTTGAACAAGAGGTCAATTTTCAAGAACACTGTGTCAGAAAATTATGGATAACATGGTCACATGGGTCTTGGCCAAACATATGTGTGGGAGCTTACAAAACTTTGTTATGCTGCTCGGTTTGGATTTTATGCCCCCGAACCAAATTTCCAACATGTCCCCGAATGACTTGAGGAGGTGAGTTACAACTCATGATAAAACTCTAACCAAGCCTCAGATGGATGAAACTTTAGTTGCATTGGATCCAAGGCACTGAATTTCAGCTAGTGGGGCCACTTTTCTATCATTTTGTTGCCTAGAAAATCATTTGTCGGAGGATCTCCAGAACTAGGGTTTTTCTCAGTGAGGCACAATGCAATTTATAAATAAGAGGTCAATTTTTAAGAACATTGTGCCATGAAATTGTGGGTAGCATGGTTACCCAATCCTTGGATAAAAATACATGTGAAATTTTACAGAACTCTGTAATGCTACTCGGTTTGGATTTTATGCCCCCAGACCAAATTTCTAACATGTCCCTGCATGGCTTGAAGAGGCAAGTTGCAACTCACGATAAAAATCTAACTAGGAATTGAATATACAAACCATCAGTTGCATTGGATATAGGGAACCAAATTTTAGCTATAGAGGCCCCTTCACTATCATTTTGTTTCCCAGAAAATCGTTTGTTGGAGGGTCTCTAAAACTAGGGTTTTGCTCAGTGCTTATTACATATGTTTGACAATTTAATACCTTGTAAGGCTAGATATGGCAAGGATAGTATAGGAAAGACAAGGAAATTTATTGCAAGATAAGGAAAGCAAAGGAAAGGCAAGGAAAGGAAACAAAAGTGAATTCAAGGCTAAGCAAGCAAGGCAAGGAAAGGCTAGACAAGGCTAGACATGGAAAGACAAGACACAGAATGGAAAGGCTAGGAAAGGAAAGGAAAGGTAAGAAATACAAGGCAAGTCATGGTAAGAAATGATATACAAGGGAAGGAAAGGAAGACGAGGTAAGGAAAGGAAGATAAGGTAAGGAAAGAAAGACAAGGAAAGGCATGGAAAGGCAAGGCATGAAAAGACAAGGCAAGGAAAGACAAGGAAATGAAAGACAAGGTAAGGAAAGGCAAGGCCATAAAGTCTAGGAAAGGTAAGGAAAGCCAAGGAAATCTAAGGAAAGCAAAGAAAGGATAGGAAAGGAAAGGAAAAGATATGCAAGGGAAGGCAAGGAAAGTATATGCAAGGAAATTATAGGCAAGGAAAGTCATGACAAGGAAAGGCAAGACAAGGCAAGGTGAGTAAAGGAAAGACAAGGCAAGGAAAGGCTCGGAAAGGAAAGGAAAGACAATAAAGGCTAGGCAAGGAAAGGAAAGGCTAGGAAAGGAAAGGCTAGGCAAGCCAAGGCAAGGAAAATTGAGCAAGGCTAGGCAAGGTAAGGCAAGGATAGAAAAGACAAGGAAAGGAAAGACAAGGCAAAGCAAGGCAAGGTAAGGAAATCTAAGGCTAGGCAAGTAAAGGAAAGCCAAGCAAGGATAGGAAAGGTAAGGAAAGGCTAGGAAATCCAAGACAATACAAGAAAATATTGGGAAATGCAAGGAAATCCAAGAAAGTCTAGGAAAAGTAAGGCAAGTCTAGTTAATACAAGGCAAGGAAAGGCAAGGAAATGTAAGACAAGGCAAGGAAATACAAGGCTAGGCAAGGAAATCCAAGCCAAACAAGGCTAGGCAAGGTAAGGCAAGGCTAGGAAAGGGAAGGATAGAAAAGACAAGACAAGCCAATACATGGTGGGGAAAGGAAAGGAAATACAAGCAATGCAAGGGAATGTAAAGAGGGAAAGGAAAGCCAAGGCTAGGCTAGGCAAGCCAAGCAACGATAGTCAAGGTAAGACAAGGCTAGGAAAGGAAAGGCTAGGCAAGGCAAGTCAAGCCAATACAAGGTAATGAAAGGAAAGGAAATCCAAACAAGGATAGGGAAGGTAAGGTTAGGATAGGCAAGATAACGAAAGGAAAATTATAAATATCTTAGGGATTTCAAAAAAAATATTATAATGATTATCCATAGTAATATTAGGGATTAATGAAATCTGATGAAATTGAAATTTGATTATTGTTGATTGAAACCAATTCATAACTCATAATTTAATTCCCATTATGTTAATGGATTCATTAATATTATAGCAATAATCTATGAATTTCGTATCCATCGTCTTAATTTCTATGCAAATTGGCAATTTATTAAGTAATCCTATGAATTTCCTTTTTCCTGGGAAAAACAACACTAATTTTATTTTATAATGATCATCCAATATTCTTTACAATGTGCATCCAATAATTTATTACTTATCTATCCTCTTTATCTCTACATGCAATTTATTAAGCAATCCTAAGACTAGGAAAGCTAAGCAAGGCTAGGCAAGGTAAGGCAAGGCCAGGCAAGGAAAGGCTACACCATCGAAGCCAAGCTAAGAAAAGGTAGGGAAAGGCAAGGAAATCCAATAAAATCAAGGCAAGGCAAGGAAAGGCAAGAAAAAACAAGGCAAGACAAGGCAAGGTAAGGCAAGGCAAGGAAAGGTAAGGCTAGACAAGGCAAGGAAAGCCAAGGCAAGCCAAGAAAGGCTATGCAAGGTAAGGCAAGGCTAGGAAAGTCAAGTATATGGAAGCCAAGGTAAGGAAATCCAAGGCTAGGAAAATAAAACCAAGCCAATACAAGGTAGGGAAACATAAGGAAACCTAAGAAAGGCTAGGCAAGGTAAGGAAAGGCTAGGTAATGTAAGGCAAGGATGGGCAAGGAAAGGCTAGGCAAGTCAAGGCTAGGCAAGGCTAGGCAAGGAAAGGCTAGGAAAGGCTAGGGAAAAGGATAGGTAAGGCTAAGAAAGGCTAGGCTAGGAAAGGAAATGCTAGGCAAGGTAAGGAAAGACTAGGCAAGGCAAGGCTAGGAAAGCTAAGCCAAGCCAAGCCAAGGTAGGGAAAGGCAAGGCAAGACACACAAGGCTAAGAAAGGCAAGGCAAGGCTAGGCAAGGAAAGGACAGGAAATATAAGATAATCCAAGAAAAGGTAGGGAAAGGAAAGGCATAACAAGAAAGGTAAGGAAAGGAAATACAAGGAAAGGAAAGGCAAGCTAAGAAAAGGAAAGGAAATACAAGGCTAGGCAAGCCAATCCAAGCCATGGCAAGCCAAGAAAGGATAGGAAAGGTAAGGTAAGGCTAAACCAAGAAAAGGTAGGGAAAGGAAAGGAAAACCAAGCCAATCCAAGCCAAGACAAGGTAGGGAAAGGAAAGGAAAACCAAGAAAGGATAGTAAAAGTAAGGAAAGTTTAGGAAAGGTAAGGAAAGGTAAGGCAAGGCAAGGCAAGGCAAGGTAAGAAATGACAAGGAAAGGCAAGGTAAGACAAGGAAAGGAAAGGAAAGGCAAGTTAATAAAAGGCAAGGAAAGGCAAGGCAAGGCAAGGTAGGGAAAGGAAAGGCAAGGCTAGGCAAGAAAGTTAAGGCAAGGAAAGGAAAGGCAAGACAAGTCAAGACAAGCCAAGGTAAGAAAAGGATAGGCAAGGCTAGGAAAACATGACAAGAAAAGGAAAGGAAAGGCTAGGGAAGGAAGGAAAGGAAAGGAAAGGGAAGGCTAGAGATAGTTCCCTAACAACAAAAAAGAACCACAAAATACAAGAATACCATAACAACCGTAAAATGAAGCCAAAATTTTAATCATTCATAAATATGAAATATTTTTTCAATGATTCCTTTTACATACCTATGGTTATTCGAGTAGACAATATGGATAACTTATAATACTAATGGTCTCCATTAAATTCTAATGCTTAGAGTAAGGCAAAAAGTATCATACCTTTGATGAGTTATTACTTGGAATTGTTTGTAGTTCAAGTTTATACCAACAACCAAGTTTGTAAAGTGGTATACAACTTCACCTGGTATATAATATTGAAATACATAACCACCTTTATTCTATTTTATTTCATCCCATGTCAGATATTCTCCTTTAATAACCATTGACAATCCGAAATTCAATGGATTTGAAGTCTGTTACTGATAACATGAGGGTCTTCTTTCCCTCTAAGAAACATTCTAGCCAATAGTAAATGCCCCATTCATTACCTCTTGGGGCCACCACTACATATATGTGACATGAAAAAATGGAATGCCAACACATGAATCCACTAAATGACCAAAGCATAAAAAATTGATGCTATTTATTCAAAATTTAATAGAATGTTTCACCAAACTTGGTAGTACGAGATATGAGACATGATCATAATCTACTGAAATATTTGATTGGTCCTCCTCCAACTGAGATAATTCCATAGTTATACATTGACCAATGGGGAGTGATACATGATCCCATCTATCAACCCAATATTTGGATACACAATCATCCCATTAACTACTACTACATGGACCACAAAAGCAAGAGAGTTTTCTCATCCATATTTCAACTATTGCATTGTCTGATGTTCAAACTAAATGGAATCCACAAGCCCTGGATTGCTTTTCATTCATACCATTATGATTGATATACATTGACCACCTCCAAAAAATATCTATGTACATGTCATTTCCTGGGTGATTGGTATTCATGGTTTCTTGTTCCCTCTCTCATTACTGAAGAACACCATTCAACAATGGATTTTTCATCTCGAATGAGGGAAATAGTTATGAAATTCATTTCTTTACTATGTAATTCTCTTTTGATGCATGCACCTACTCCATTATTCTCCCCTTTATTGTGCCTAGACTCGAAATACTTCCCAATATGTTGTACCTTGAGTTTTTTGTGCAAGATACACAACCATTGAAATACACGAGCATTTTTGAACTAGCCCAACCATCCGACCAAATCTAATGTTCATCCATCTATATGTTCTTGTCCTTAAGGTGATTTTAAAACAACTGAAATCAATGTTGTAAATATTCTAAGTTATGGCATCGATAATCACTTATGTAGAAGTGATACTCCCTCGATATAAATCTATTTTGTTCATAGCTATCCATCCCATGCCTGTATGTGGTATGGACCATTATGTTGACCTTATCTGAGTGACAATGTTGGCTTTGAACCTCATTTTTTGGTTGAAGGGTTTAGTTCTCAGCAAAATTAACCACAGATAGGACAATACCAATGAAATGTATTTGTGCATATTCTAAAATGTTCATTCTATCATCAAGCCACATGGACATGCTAAACATGATGTTGTGTATTTTCAATGAAGTCCTTGATGAAGTCACATACTCATACCTGGGAAGTCACCAATTGTATCTTTTTTCTTTCCTTCCCTCCATCAATATCATATGTGACATATTTAAATCTTTGCAAGGCAACCTCCTGTAAATGTGTTGAACCTGCACATAATAGATCTAGCTAAACAATGATACACACATTTGCAGAGAGAATAGAAGGAAGAAGAAGAAGGAGAGAAATAATGGAAGAATTCTCATTAACCATATTCCACACTCAAAGAGTGAATAATTTACAATATATATAGGATAAATGAGTAAATAATGAGCCATAGTGGTGGCCTAGATTGATGTAGACACACACCAATAGTTACAAGAGTAAACTGCCACCTAATCTAGTCTCTCAGGCAGTTACGGGAGTGAACTGCCACCTAGCTGAGTTAACTAGTCAACTAGGCTTTAGTTAACTGACTGAACAAAGAGTAGTGAATTGGTGATGATCCCAATGTTGCATGGTGACAAAACCAATGCAACATCTAAACTCAACTCAACTAGTCAAACTGAAGTGTCAATTGAAAGAGAATATTCTCTAGGTGGAATATTCTCCCCTAAAATATAGGAGAATGGATAATAACTAATTATGACTAATAAAAAAGGAATAACCTTAGGAAAAATAAATCCTAGGTGTGTGTGAAGTAACTCTAACACCCCCCCTGAACATCACTATCGTGAAAATAAAGAATGGGTCCCGG
>ML792558.1:857853-879508 GCA_009831015.1 Picea engelmannii
TAAGCAACCATGTCCTTCACTCCAAGAAGACCTTGCAACTGTGCAAGTTTGTGCTCTTTGAAGATTTTGTTGAAGATGTAGATGTTTGCACGGATATGATGAAGTATATTCATAATTGATATTTCCACACATATCCACTTTATCTTCTTGTAATGAATAATATCCAAATAAATTTTGGATGAAATTTTGAAAACCGTGCGACCGTTTCCAGAAAAATGCTGAAATTTTGTTGATTTTAAAACGATCATGACTTCACTTTCCGAACTCCGTTTCAGACGATTTTTTTTTTGAAATTGGATATTTTCCCGGGAGGAATTAAAATATCCAATTTGTTTCTGCAAATTTTTCTTAGAAAATATCAGAATGGTGTCTGATGTGTGCAGCTCCCTTTTTTACTCCTGAGATGCATGCATGGTGCATGCAAAAGGGTCTGCATGTGAATCCTAAGATGCATGCCATATATCTTCCACATGAATTTCAGAAAACAAATCTGAAATGGAGTAGATATCATCTTCAATTAATGGAATACAAATTTCTGCAAAAATGTTTGTAGAAGACTCTTCATAACAGAAGGCTTGATCTTCTGATGGCTTCTCTTTTGGCTCTATCTATTCGACCTCTTGCATGAAATATTCACAATATTATTTATTCCCAAATAGAACCTCCAATCTGGTCCATAATTCATTTGGAGTTGATCCTTATGATTCGTCATATACTTGATGGAAAAGTTCAGGAGAAATAGACATGCCGATACTTCCTATGGTCATATCTTGTCTATTGAGAAAGTCATTTTTCTCATCGACAAAATCAGGCTCTACTTCCATTGACATGGTTATTTGGTATAAGCCTTTGCATCTTAGCAGGATTTTTTTTTTTTGGCTTCCATTCCAAATAGTTATGAGGTGTGAGAAGTATTTCCGGTGAATAATCCATCTTTTTGTTGTCTTCAATCTTTTGTACTTGCAAAAAATGATTTGGTGTAGATTTTTCTTAGCAGTCTGTCAGCTCTGATACCATGTAAATGTGTTGAACCTACACAAAATAGATCTAGCTAAACAATGATACACACATTTGCAGAGAGAATTTGAGAAAGAAGAAGAAAGAGAGAAATAATGGAAGAATTCTCATTAACTGTATTCCACACTCAAAGAGTGAATAATTTACAATATATATAGGATAAATGAGTAACTAATGAGCCATAGTGGTGGTCTAGATTTATCTGGACACACACCAACAATTACAAGAGTAAACTACCACCTAGTCTAGTCTCTCAGGAAGTTACAGGAGTGGACTGCCACCTAACAGAGTTAACTAGTCAACTAGTCTTCAGTTAACTGATTGAACAAAGAGTAGTGAGTTGGTGATGATCCCAATGTTGCATGGTGAAAAAACCAATGCAACATCTCATCTCAACTCAACTAGTCAAACTGAATTGTCAACTGAAAGATAATATTCTCCAGGTGGAATATTCTCCCCTAAAATATAGGAGACTCAATAATGACTAATTATGACTAATAAACAAGGAATAACCTTAGGAAAAATAAATCCTAGGTGTGTGTGAAGTAACTCCAACACCTCCTTACTCCCTAATTCATATTGATCTCTTACATGGATGCACTTCCTCAATAATTCCATTTCATTGCACCTAGGGCATGTCTCATCTAAGAAATGCTTTTTTATACAATGTACAACCCTCTAGCCTTGTACACAAGATGTTGTGAATAAAGTCTCTAGATGATGACAATGACAATATAACTGAGCATTCCTGCACAAGGGTTTTATGCAACACACGATATGTGTGTGTGTGTGTGTTTGTGCGTGTGATAATAATAACCATACTTAAAGTGATATCTACAAAATACATGTGTTACGAATTGTGTTTATTTGAACATACCAAGGATTGCATTTATGGAAAGATATTTGGCCCAAGCTAAGTGCACTACGTATTGTCCTTAATCTCTCATACAATTATGTTTGTGTAATGTCAATAAAGTGTTTAATATGGGGTTTCCGATCCCTAGATCCCCTTCTCAATTTTAGTACATCTTTTTGGTTGGAAGAAGGCCTAGTTTTCTCATGCCAGAAATGTTGTACTAGTAACTTAACAACTCCAATTAACTTAACCAGTGAAGACCTGCAAATCTGTTGGGCCATGAGTGTTGATGCTATCTCATTTATTAGAATACTTTCTAAAGGTTTTGATATTGCATTTCATGAGATGAGAGGTTTGTTGGAGAAAACAATGTTTTCTTGTGATCTTGATAACAATTGATTGACAAGACATGTCGGGATGCATTAGAGTCTTTAGAATGATATTTATTACCAATTTTTTGAAAATCATCCACAAGGTTTCTAACAATATGATGACTTTTTTCTAAACTTTTGACTATTTTAATGACTAAAATTGTCCTAATAACAGTCAAACTTCTAGATTTTAACAAAGCCAAAAATAATTGACATTTAACAACATTAGGTTTTGGTTCAAAATATTCTTTAATGATTTTATAGGAATGATAATGAATAGTCTGGTTAGGTAACTTACCTTCAAGTGATTCTAGACCACTTTCATCCACTTGAAAGCATTTAGGATTTCTTCGCCGCACTCTGCTCAATCTAGGTAGGGATGATGAACCTATATTCTGGAACTCTTGACCTCCCTGCTGTGGAGTTAACAATGTTGTATTTCTTTCCCCTTCAATCACTAGCAGATAAATTCTGGGAGGAGAGTGGACATTACCATGACTAGTTTCTAGAACGTTTGATTTTCAAACAAGAGATTGCACCATAGGAAATTCTTCACCAGAAGGATGTGCACTAGTTGCCTCTCTAATTACATCCATTGTATAATTAGTTTCAAACAAATCCTCCATCATATGGTCATCCAAAAGAACTTGTATTTATGAGATAGTTATTGGAGGTACAACAAAAGTATGAACTGGATTGGTCTCTACTGAAATCCTACCCTTTTCTTGTGGTGATGGAGGAGAAACAACAACGACATCTATTCTGCCAGAAATTGGATTTCCCTCTTCTGAAAGTATGCATTTTGACATACGTACCATTTCCTTTTATCTTTCTGCATTTACCTTTTTAATGGTTTTTTCTTTCCTGGAGGACATTCTACCTTGATTATGTAGGTTCCCCATGTTTAAAGAGAAAAAAATGTTGGACTATTGGTTTGGATTGATGGACAGTTGGTTTGGATAGTTGGTTGTCAATCTCAACCCTTTGAGTATGATATTGTAGTTTGATGTCAACCCTTAGATATTGAGGTCAACCCTTGAGTATGTCCGGTAGCTCCATAGGTATGGGTAAGGGACCCGAGTTTGTTTGAGGTATAAAGGAATGTATATCAATGATATGAAGGTAATACTATCATGGATGGATAGTGCACATCATGTCATTTCCAGTGATATGTGGTACGCCACATAGTTCCTCATGATTAGGGAGATATGGTCTTGAGAAGTTGGAGAAACCTTTAGAATAATCTAGAAGCCCCTAGAAAGTCAATAAGAATTCAAAATATTCTAGAAACTCATAAAGAAGACTTCCTAGTCAAAGTGGTTGCAAAAGAAATGAATTAAATAATAAAGTGGTTGCAGCAAGAAGGCTAAAGGAGTTATGTGTTGACTAATTAAGGAAAGTTAGTTGCAACAAGAATATGGGTTAGCCTTAGAATATGAAGAAAGGGGTAAAATAGTTACAAGGAAAATTTTATAGGAAGGAACTTGGAAAAGTACAAATAAGAGAGAAATGGACTCCTATTTGCACCTACCTACCTAACTATTGATCATTATTGAATATCTATTTTGTGAAAGGCTATTTTCAAGTATACATTGACAAATATGAGAAAGCGTAGGTCTGAAGGAACGAAAGTTTCGTAGCTGCAGAGAAAGTGAATGAAACAATATTTCAAAGGTTATCCACAAGCCGTAGGCATAGAAACATGTGTACATCCACATGCCATAGAGGAGCAAAGCATTGATACCCATGAGTTGTAGAAAGGGAAAGAACATGTCTGTAGAAAGGGAAAGAAGGAATATTATTTCTTCAGGTTTCAGGATCTGAGGAGAGACTACAGGTATGTTTGTCAGAGATTAGATACAACAGGGATACTACAGAGATAAAGGTATGTTCATGATTTTTTTTGAGATTGTATCTTAGTGGTTTTGTGGAGCATGCTTAAGTCATGAATATGTGAGGTTCGGTATATGCCCTCTTGGATGTATGGTATTTTTTGTAGAGTATGACTTGAGGTAGATCTGTTGAGGCACATTGCTAGTGTACTTAGCTTGGTTTTATTGGCATATATTGTGGTGCATTCTGAGAGGAATTTTTTAGTGGTCTTGGTATGTGATTGGCTTATGAGTGGTACATGTTTAAGGATATATATCAGTGAAGTTTTGGCACATTATTTGATGTAAGGGTTTATGGTATTTAGTTTATGGATAGTGTGATGTTTTACTAGAATCCCTTTGTTGGTTAGCTTGGAGTATGTTCTTGTACTTTGTTGATGCACTTGTTGTGGTATAGGTTGGTACTTGATTGTGATTGGTACATGCTTTGTAGAGGCATGTGTTGGTGATGGTTGTGAGTTTTTTTGTTTGATGCACATACTCGTGACATTGTGCATATGATTGAGAGTTGTTTTGGTGATTGGATTTGGTTTGGTTGAGGAGATTATAATTACAAATTGTCGGTACAGGTTATTACAGGTTTTTGGTATAGGTTGACATGACATGTTTTACAGTGATAGTTTGACAAAAACAGAGACAGTGAGAGTGATACTGGGTGAGATTGTGGTATTTTGTGCATTGCAGTAAGGATAGATAAGGACATCCACGAGTTGCAATTAAGAAGGATGCGGATACTAGCATGTTGTAGAGTAGATAGGTCATAGATCTGTAGGAAATATTTGAAGAAGGTTGGTACAGGCTATGATAGAGTGTTGATATGGGTTGATAGTGACAAAGTGAGAGTGGCAGTGATTGAATCAGTGACAGTGATATATTGTTCACATTTTTCATTTATATTTCAGGGTGGATGGATAAGGAAAGGAAAGGGGGTTGAATCCTCATTCCAGTTGGTGTGGGAGAGTCAGGGAGTTGGAGCTTCCTGTTGGCCCTTGACTAGGTTTTGTGGAAACGTTGGTCATGTTTTGACCTTTTTGGGACTTCGAAAGGATGTTGAAGATGGAGCGCAAGTCGAAGCGGAGATCGCAGGATATCAACTCCTTTTTAGGGATTTTTGGGCTTTGGGATTATGTAACGGGTATGGGGATGTCGGTCCATGGGTTTACTTATGCTTAGACCTATTTTTTAATGTATAAATAGAAAGCTAGAAGATGTAAAGAAGAGTCAGTTGTAGGCCACTGGCTAAGTGCAAGTGATAGATGTAAATGCTTTGTGCATGATGTGTGAGAACTTGCAAGGCTAAGTGCAATCGATTGTAAGAGACTGTGAAAAGGCTTTCTGTTTTAACCTAGCTCGAGGAAGGAGGATCTGGTGAAGTGCGCGTAGATCTCCTATCGTATGCGGAGTAGGATTTTATGGCTCTGTGCATGTAGAAGATTGACATAAGGAAATAAAGAGAAGAAGAGTTGGTGGTCGTATCCCTAGGTTGGGGGTGAACCATGTATATCCTATGTGTTTTATGGTTCATGTGATTTATGCTTAGTATAGTAATATATGTTTAGATCCAATTGATATGATATCTTAGTGCTTAGTGGTGTGAATGGATGCTAGATCTGATTTGTTCCTTATGCTAAGTGATTCAATATGTTAGATCTAGTTTAATACTGTGTTGCGCTATAATTAGGGTTTGTCTACGCTATGAACTAAGATTAAGTACTGATGAATAATGACTGCTAAGTGCTTTGCTAAGGTGTTATAATTACAGATCTATATCCCAGCTAAGGTTGCATACATCTAAGTCCTACAACCACCCCTGTCTCTACCTCGAGTGAGACTTCATCTGCTTCGCAGGTGTTGTCGAAAGGGATGGTAGTTAGGGTTTTTTTGGTATGCTCTTGAGCATTGAACCCTGGGTCTACTCCTATGCCAACAAATGGTTTCATTGTTGAGACCTGAAACTGTGATTACTGGGAACTGAAGAAAAGAGTAAGCTCTGTGTGTAGATCTGGCGCTGTAGTGTGCAATACTCTACTTGACTTGTGAATCTCTGTGATAAGAAGAGAAGTCAGATATGAAGAAAAGAGGTAAGATATGAAAGATTTGTGCTTCGATAAAGGTAAGAACAATAAAAGTTTTGATTGAAAAGGTATGTTAAGTGGAATTTTTTTTTTAAAAGTATGGATCTAAGTATGTTTAATAAATTTTGTCCTAGCCTGAAAACTAGGGCACAACTAGAATAAATAAGATTTGATATGAGTAGATCTGATAGAAATAATGAAAGATATGTTATTCCTATGCATAGAAAGAATGTTTGGACTAACAAATGGATGTAGGATCCTAGAAAGAATTTTTTGCAGGTTAGCTACTATAATCCTAGTGCGTAGTACAAGAAAGGTTGAGGATCATTTAAAAGAAAGAGAGGGTTAAATATTTGTTACAGCTGTAGAAGACTGGGACATCTTGCTAAGGAATTCCCTCGTAGAAACCCTATTTGTGTTTGTTGTAAATCTACGGATCATGAAGTTTTGGATTTCCCTAGAATGATTTCTAAAGTTGAAAGAATGAATATGAGACAAGAAAACCCTGAGGAAGGTCAAGAAACTAAGACCATGGTAAAACCCCAGAAAGAATCAAAGAATATATTGCTACAAATGAAAGAAACCCTGAATGATCACAAAAATATCAACTTATTAGAGATCTTCAAAGAAAAAGAGAGCATAGAAACAAGAATAGGAGACTTTGACATAGACTGTTTTCTGGATGAGGAAACACATGTGAATATCATGAGAGAAAGAACTTGGGAAATTTTAGGAAAGTCTGCTATGATTCCTTCATTGGGAGGAATAGGATTATTTAGAGGAAAAATGATAACCCTATGCAGAAGACTCACCCAGATATCTATGAGTGCTCATGGAACTTCGACAAAGGAATATTTTGAGGTTGTTAAATTTATTGAGAATAGTGCCCCATTTGCTATATTACTAGGAAAAACCCAGATTGAGAAGGATCAAACCAGAAGAAAAGAAGAAGAAGCCTTAGAAAAAAAATTAAAATTAAAAGATTTCATGAATAGGAGGATAACACACTTTATTGTAGAACAGGAGAATAGATTGAAGATGTTTAGAACCAAAAACTTGGATGTCGAAGTTGAAAGAACACAAGAAGACACACAGAAGAGTGGAGCACCCACCCCAGCCAAAGAAGAAGTATTACTCTTTAACCCTATGAAATAATCTCAACAACGCGAAGTTACTATGCCAAAAGGAGATAAGAATCAAAATAAAAAGAGGAATATCGAGACAATGATCACATGAAAGAAGGATAGAAAGCTCAGTAAGAAGAGAGAAAAGATAGAAAAGTTGCAGAATGTTCCAGAGAGGACTTCGCAGAAGGAAGGTTTGCAAAACTGGAACTTTGTCAGGATATCAGAATAGTGAAACATGGAACTTCACCATGGCTGAGTGATATGACTGTTGAAGGCTTTATAACCATTAGACTAATGCTTTTGGATGGTTATAATAATAGTTATGACTATAAATCTCGCCATTAGACCGTTGGGACCATGCCACAATGGAAAAAACCACATTGATGAAGACCTCTCATCTGTTGGAGAGATCCATTACATCATTGTCTACTTATTACATCGACTGTTGCACCAAGAACACTTTTGATAATTGTATCCAAGCCAACTCATTGCTACCACACTGTGTTTATTGAGATCAACACCTGTTCTATTTCTTTGATCACTCATTCATCCACTTGAGTTATCCGATCTGAGCATGCATGTCAGAAGAACTTAGCGTCGTAGAGAAAGTCATCGAAGAATTTCTAATCGACCTTATGGATGATAAAGTAATGTCCACAGGTATTCAAGATTCCTCGACGAGAGGAGTGCAAGCCTCACCGTCGACTGCTCGCGTATCTGGACCATCCCGAGTTGCAGCCGATAAAAGAACCAAGCATCGATATGACTTGGAAAATGCAAAGTTAATCACGACTATCTTTCCCAACTACATCTCGCCTCTGGCCGGCCCGGTGAGTTGTGACAGTGTCCCAAGATACTTTGATTACACCCTGGTTATTGTGTACCTCCCGAAGGGGATACATGCAGTTAGAATGCAGCAGGATAAAATCACGACATTGAAATTCAACGACTTCAACCTAGGGGACCGCAAGAACCACAATATGCTCTCCCTTCACAGATACTAACTAGGATGAAGGGGAAGAACTTGAAAATAATTCCCCAACCATGGACTATGAACCTCGCACAGTCCACCATCCTGAATGTGATGAAGATTCCACATTTTGTAAGGCACCAGGAGGTTAACATGTGTGTTAAGTTCCTGCTATCATGTTACCATGGTGGCTATCCATGGCTAGAAAAATGCATCATAGTCGATCTGATGCTAATCCATAGGATCACCAGATTAAGCATGGAGGGACCCGACCCACAGGACTTCTACCTAGGGAAGGTTGCAAATCATGCGTTGGCACAGAGGATTAAAGACACATATGGCGATGTAGAAAAATGGACACAAGGCTACAAGGTATCTTCCATCCAGAATGTTGCAGTGTTCCTAGCATGTCAGCTGATTGCAGGAAAGATGTTGAGAAAGAACACACCTACACAGGTCACAGGGTTTGTTGTTGACCTCTCTGAAAAATGTGTAGAAGGACTCCAAATGAATTGGGCGAAGTACCTAGTCAACCAACTAGAATTGGATTTCCATGAAGCTCAAGATCAGGGCTATGAATTCCATTATAGCTGGTTGTTGATCCTCATAGAGTTTACTTCGTGGGAGATGCCGGAAGGTGAGACCTTCTTGAACATTGAGCTGTTCGAGCCACTCGCTGCAAAGTTCACCCCACTCTGGTACTCAAGTGATATGGGAAAACAATGGAAGTCGAACACAGTATTCCATACATACTATCTCCAACTAAAGAGGGCTATTGAGGTTGTCCCTCATATGACGTTGAACATCTTGCACCGATTCAGACATCTCATGAAGTTCCATGCAGATTGACACTCTATTTATATCACTGCACGTGCAGATGAGCATAAAGAAGAGCTTCAGTCATACTATAAGATCATAGAGGAGGACCTCGAAGAGATAACTAAGGATTGGTTTGCAAAAATCCTTATCCTTGTTGACCTCGCATAAATGTCTGATCCCAAACTAGTTCGCATCCTAGAGGCCACTCACAAAGAGAATGATACACTTGGACCTAGCATAAGGAAGAAGACCGAAGAGGTACAAAAACTGAGCAGTACAACAGATGAAACCACTTCAGAATCACCTAGATGAGGAGATGACGGTGAAGTAAATAAAGAAGAGACCAATAGTAAAGAAGATCATTAGAATCAAGGTGAAGTAACACCACCTAGGGATCCTGTTGATGAAGCTGATCCCTCTAATAAAAGGAAATCTTCCCCCATGAAACCTACTTTCGAGAAGAAATCCAAAGCCACCAAGACTAAGCTGCAGACTATGCTCATGCTTGATAACTTCGACTTCATCATCGTAGCTATAGTAAATGCCTCGTAGGACATCTTGCAGAAACATGAAGCTAAGTAGGAAGAGATGTATGAAATAATCAAGGTTGAACTCAAAGGGGTACAACATGCCCTTCAATCCAGTCGTGCAGTGTCCACTGTGCCCCCGCCATCAGAAGCACCAGAGTTGGGATATGAGCTTACCCAAATCCGTAGACTAGCTGATGTGACCGAAGCTTGCCTTCGTCATGCACAGGAATAAAAAGAATAGGCCACAATATCCTTGAAGCAAGCACAAGAGGAAATGGTAGAGCAATGTCGAGTTGTGCAACAGGAGAAAGATGACCTCCACACCAACTTGGAAGAGGAGAGAGCGAGGGTCAAGCAAGAGAAAGAGTAGTTTCTCACATAGCAGTTTGGATTCAAAGAAGCATTCAATAGATCATTTCGCTCTATGACAGTCTTAGAGAGAAAGGTGGAAGAACCAGTAGAGAATCAAGTAGTGCATCTTGCGAAAGCTATCCAACAACTTCAACACAGAATCCCAGATCTAGAGCTACGAACAGTGCCAAGTACTCCACAAGAAGTGCGATACTAGAGAGAAGATACTATGAGGAGTGCAATTGAGAGAATCAAGGAATTAGCTTTGGAATGAAAACATCTCAGTAGTCGAAGTGTGCAGACATATTGGCTCCTTGCAGAGGACCCTGAGCTTAGGAATTTAGAGTCATAGCTCCAAGAAGCGAAGCAGCAAGAAGAAACATTGTAGGTGCAGTTGAAGCCTCTATCAGTGGTTGAGAGGATGAAGAGATCCCAAGAACAACGCACTTTTCAACAGCAGGTCCACACCATATATAGAAAAGTCATGGAAAGAAACAAAACAAAAGAGTTATGCATAAGTTCTCAAAAGAAAGAATCATGGTAAAAAAAAATCAGAAATACCTTCTACATTCAAGCAACAAAGAAACATCAATCATGATTAGCCAAGACAAGAACCTAGAAGGACTACACCACAAATAAGATCATTCACTCCCAGGTATGTAAATTTATTTTATGGTCATTTTTTTTATTGTACTAACTTTGGACATAAGATTTCAGATTGCAGGGATTATGAAAGAAATGATCAGGGAAGAAACTCTTATGTGACCCCATAAAATATTGAATGCTATAAATTCCACAACTATGGACACACAACTCAAAATTGTAGAAGCATGATAAAGCCTCCCATGAAAGAAAATATTGATGACAGACACAAGAAGGTTTGGAGAAGAAGTTAAAAACAAGAGGAGCAAGAAAATAAAGAACAGGTCCAAGGAATTATACTTTTAGGATTTGTAGCAACACAAGATCATGATGAATTTACAAGAAAAGAGGAAAGTGTCAGAATTCAAGTAGAGGATGAAGAAGATATAAAAACTCAGGATGACGATAGAATTCATAAAGAGGATGAAAAGGAAGATGTATTCACAAATGAAGAGGAAGATTACATTGCATCATAGTAGGTATTTTTATGAGCCATTCAGCTTGGAGACTCCTAGGTAATATTAATATTAGACAAGGGAGTCTATGCAGTAGCTCTACAAATCATAGATTTATCCTTCGACATGTATGAATTGTTTTATATTGATGGTATAGAGTTAGAGAAGACCAGCGAACACATTTGACATTTGATGACCAGTTGCAACAGTTAATACTTCATGTTAGTACAATGAAAGATGGGGCAACCTTGTGGAAATTTAAGTAGCAGAGTCATGGATAGTATGGATAGAGATGGATTCATAGATTGGTTCAGAGAGTGTTTCAAATATTGATTCGGATACTGGTTCAGATAGTGTTGGATGATTATTTGAATGTTTAAATTTTGAATGTGTAATCTTGAATGTTTTTTCTATATGTCAGTTGTTTACACGGGGAAGCAGCAATGGGAAATAAGTCCAAAAGGAAGCATGTATAGGAAGACCTATATTGATCTACATAGAAACGTATAGAGAAGTCACCAGAGAGAGAGATTCAGATTAGTAGCATACAAGACAAGGAGACACACTCACAGGGGGAGCTATTATTTTAACCAGGATTGGTTAGAGTAGGTACAATGTCATATCGACAGGGGGAGTTAATCCTTTTTCAAAGGGAGAGAGAGAGTAATCAGAGGCATGGAGACATGGGGAACATCCCAAAGGATAGTTTAGATAGAAGGATAAACCCCAAGGAGAGATACCTTTTTCCATTGATGTCAAAGGGGGAGAGATAGAAACATTGAGGAGGAGCAATGATCATAGGTGAAGTATGAGCATGAGAATTGTCATGACTAAGTGTTTCCATCAATGTTTGTTTTGCCTTCAATGCCAAAGGGGGATATTGTCAAAAAATTGGTTTAGATTGATGTACAATTGGTTTGGATAGTTGGTTGTCATTGATGTCAACCCTTGGATTATGATATTGTAGTTTGATGTCAACCCTTAGAGATTGAGGTCAACCCTTGAGTATGTCTGGTAGCTCCAAAGGTATGGGTAAGGGACCCGAGTTTGTTTGATATATAAAGGCATGAATATCGGTGGATATATAGGTAAGACTATCATGGATGGATAGTACACGTCATTTCATTTCTAGGGATATGCGGTATGTCACATAGTTCCTCACGGTTAGGGAGATATGGCCTTAAGAAGTTGGAGAACCCTTTAAAGTAATCTAGAAGCCCCTAGAAAGTCATAAGAAGTCAGAAGATTCTAGAAAGTCATAAAGATGATTTCCTAGTCAAAGTGGTTGCTAAAGAAATTAATTAAATAATGAAGTGGTTGCAACAAGAAGGGTTAAGTAGTTATGTGTTGACTAATTAAGGAAATTTAGTTGCAACAAGAAAGTGGGTAAAACAATTACAAGGAAACTTCTATAGGAAGGCACTTGGCAAAGTATAAATAAGAGAGAAAGGGACAAGATTTTAGAGCTTATCCGTGAGCTGCAGGAACAAAAAAGTGTGAACATTTGTGGGCCATAGTGGTGGAAAGCACGAATACACATGAGTTATATAAAGGGAAGGTGCAGATCTATAGAAAGGGAAAGGATGAAGATACTTTCTCCAGGTTTCAGGATCTGAGGAGAGATTGTAGGTATGTTTTTTAGATATTATATATAGTAGGGATACTACAGAGATAAAGGTATGTTCATGATTATTTTTTGAGATTGTATCTTAGTGGTGTTGTGAAGCATGCTTGAGGCATGACTTTGTGATGTTTGGTATATGTCCTCTTGGATGTATGGTATCTGTTATAGAGTATGATTTGAGGCATATATGTTGAGGCACATTGTTGGTGCACTTAGTGTGGTTTTATTGAAATATCTTGTGGTGCATTGTGAGAGGAATTTGTTAGTGGTATTGGTATGTGATTGGATTATGAGTGGTACATGTTTAAGGCTATATATCAGTGAAGTTTTGGCACATGGTTTGATGTAAGGGTTTATGGTATTCAATTTATGGATAGTGTGATGTTTTACTAAAATCCCTTTGTTGGTTAGCTTAGAGTATGTTCTTATGATTAGTTGATGCACTTGTTGTGGTATAGGTTGGTACTTGATTGTGATTGGTATATGCTTTGTAGAGGCATGTGTGGGTGATGGTTTTGAGTTGTTTTATTTGATGCACATCCTGGTGACATTGTGCATATGGTTGATATTTATTTTGGTGATTGGATTTGGTTTGGTTGATGAGATTATAGTTACATATTGTTGGTATAGGTTGTTTGGTACATGTTGTTATAGGTTTTTGGTACAGGTTGACATGAAAAGTTTTACAATGACATTTTGACATAAACAAAGACAATGATAGTGAAACTGGGTGCGTTTGTGGTAGTCCAAGAGTTGGAATAAGGATAGACATGGACATACACAAGTTTCAGTTAAGAAGGGAGAAAATACTCACATGTTTCAAAGTAGATAGGTCATGGATATGTAGGAAATATTTGTAGAAGGTTGGTACAGGTTGTGACAAAGTGTTGATATAGGTTGACAGTGATAGAGTGAGGGTGGCAGTGAATTATTCAGTGGCAGTGATAGGTTTTTCACATTTGAAATTTATATTTCATGGAGGTTGTACAAGGAAAGGAAATGGTATTGAATCCTCCTTATGGTTGGTGTCGTAGAATCAAGGATTTGGAGCTTCCTTCAGGTTCGAGCCTGAGAACTAGGTGGTTGTAGTCACCTGCCGGTTGGATCTAGAGAACCTAGGGGGTTGGTGCCTCCTTTTGGTTGAAGCGAGAGAATTAGGGAGTTGGAGCTTCCTTTAAGTTGGAGCTTGAGAAACTAGAGGGTTAGATCCTCCTTCTGGTTGGAGTTGTTGGGTTGTTATATTCTTTGCAGTAAAATTTGAGTCGAGGTAGATCGACTGACAGTCGAAGGTCGAGTTGTATTGATAAAAATTTGAAGGTTGAGGGAGTCAACCAGATAAAGTTGAAGTCAAAGATATCGATGACAATTCAACCAAAAAGAGGTCATAGTGAGGGTGTGACACGACTAACTAAAGAAAAAATGAAGGACTATATGGTAGTCAACCAGTAACTTGACTTGGAAGTTGAATGTAATAGAATCCCAAGATTTGTGGGATTTGTAGCCAATGATATGCACGTATCTGTAACCGTTTTTGGGTGCCAATATTTAGGGTTTTTCTATTGTAAATCCTATAAAGAGGCATGTTATAAGGACATAAAGGCTAATGTTGTAATCTTGTAATGCACTTATGCAGGTTAATGCATGTGCAGTTGTAGGTTGTTGGTCATGCATATGTAAGCCGAATTTGCTATAGGGTTGTTCTTGCACATATAAGAGGGTATGATGTTGATTATGTCTTAGGCGTAGACCAAGGTTAGAAATGTAATATTTTATTCAAATTGAATAAGACAATAAGAGAACATAACACTCAAAGGAATGTTGGTTTCTCCTAGTTAAGGGTTCCAAGGTAAAATCTCAGTGTACTGTGTGATTTCTTATTTCATTTACGTTCTTAATTAAATTCTTCTTATATTCTGCTAGGATTAGTGTGAAAGTGTCCTTCATTTCCTGACATGTTGTATCAGATCTTAGGTTTTCCCTAAAAATTGAGTGATCAGAGTGGTGCTATGCTTTAGCGAGTATATCTGATCTTGATTTGACAATATTTAATCTGAGAACTAAACCCCAGGTACAATAAGAGTCATAAGTCATAAATTATGTTAAAGATTGTGGTAAAGAATGTAGAGTAGTTAAAGAATATAGATAGAAAAATTTAATCCAGAATTTTGATCTTTGGAAGATTAAAATGGAATATCTTCTTGTTGATTGAGAAAAATGGACAATGGTCTGTATAGGTACCTAGCCAACAGGCATGTCGACGGAAGAATGGGAGAAAATTTAAAGAATAACAAGTAGCACGATTCACATTTGTCTTGCAAAATTGGTTTTGTTGAATGTCTTAGGTGAAGATTCATCCAAGAAACTGTGGGACAAGCTCAAAAGCTTATACCAATCGAAATATATGGTAAATAAGTTGTTTCTTAGAAAGAAACTGTATCTTCTAAGGATGAGTGATGGAATTTTAGTGAATGAGAATTTAAATTCATTTAATACCATGTTAAGATAGTTATCGCTTGTGGATATTGATATCACTGATGAGGAGAAGTGTATCATCCTATTGTGTTCTTTTCCAGACTCATAGGATAGCTTAGTCGTGTCTATTTGGAGTAATACAACCACACTAGTGCTAGAGGATGTGGTTGGTTCTCTGCTGTCGGAAGAAATGAGAAGGAGGAACATGGAAGGATTGACCAAAAATGCTCTGGTAGTGAGAGGTTGATCAATAGATAGAGATAGAGGAAGATTCTTGAGTAGAAAGTTCAAGTCGAAGGGTAGATCTAAATCCTTGGTTTAGTTGATGCAAAGATGCAGGAAATGTGGTAAATCTAGAAATTATATTGCACATCGAAGGAAACATAAGTCAGTGCTAGATCTTATGAGAAGTAGTTGACTAAGAGAAAGATGACCTATGATAAGGGATTTGATGTGTATTTGAAATTGACCAGTACATAGTCAGATCAAGATATTTGGTTGATTGACTAAGGAGCATCCTATAATATGACACCACATAAAAAATGGTTCTGTGAAAATGAAAAATATGATGGGGGTGATTTGTTCTTAGGGGATGAATCGACAACCAAAATTTTCGGACGAGGAAAAGTCTGATTGACCCTACAGGATGGGAGGAAAAGAACCCTTCCAGGTGTGCTACACATTCCAAGTTTGGCAAGAAACTTGATATCTCTCAAAAATATGAGTGATGCAGGCATGCATACTCTGGTTCAGAAGGATTCATGCAATACGGTCATAGGTGCAATGGTATTAATGAAAGGAGTTTAGATTGGTACCTTGTAGAAGATGTTAGGGAATGTCGACTCGACTAAATGCAACAACATCGTTGCTCCTTAAATCGACTCGAATGTGACTCAACCTGACTCGATGTCGACACAAATCGACTCGAATCGAGCCAAGTCAGTTCAAACTGAATCGACAAGACATGTTGAGATTGACCCAACCAAGTTATGGAACAAGAGGATGGGACACATTGGAGAAAAAGGACTTCGAGATATGCAAAGAAAAGGTATGGTTGAAGTTTTTCATGAATTTGGTCTAGAAGTCGAATTTTGTGAACATTTGATATATGGAAAACAAAGTTGGGTGAGGTTCCCATATGGAGCGACAAGGGAAAATGGGATTCTAGAACTGGTGCATAGTGATGTGTTTGGCCTGATTACAATACCTTCACTTGGTGGATCCCTATATTATGTCTCCTTCATAGATTGTTTTTCTAGGAAGACATGGATATATTTATTGAGGAAGAAATCAGAGGTTTCAAGAGATTTAAGGAGTTTAAATCTCTTATGGAAAACCAGACAAAAAAGAGGATTAAAGTGTTGAGGAATGACAATGGTGGTGAATTATGTTGAAATGAATTTGATCGGTTCTATAAGAAGTGTGGCATATCACACCAAAATACCACACCATATACCACTCAAAAAAATGGATTTGGTGAGAGAATGAACAAAACATTGATGGATAAGTCAAGGAGCATGCTTAGTGGTTTTGGGCTTGCACACGAATTTTGGGCGAAGGTAGTTGAGACTGCAAGATATATAGTAAATATGTCACCTTCATTGGTGCTAGCCGAAATGACTCCAAATGAGGTATAGTATGGTAAGAATCCTTCAGTGGAACATCTCAAAGTATTTGGCTATGATGAATTTATGCTTGTTCCCAAGGAAAAGAGGAGCAAGATGGACAAGAAGGAATTCAAATGTATTTTCATCGGATATAAAGAAGGGATGAAAGGATATAAGATTTGGGATACTACATCAAAGATAAGCATGTATAGTCGATATGTGTTATTCATAGAAGTCAAAGGTAAATTCGAGCCTAAGGAAGTTGCTCAGAATGAGAATAATCCTGATACAATGCAGTTTGAAATGAGGAACAAAGAAGATGATTCATATGATTTGAATGAATCTGAGGAAGAGGTGGAACAATTGACTCTGGTGGTAAGGAGGTAAGAAATAATAAAGAAACCATTTGAGAGGTATATTCCACCCGAATTATGTTCTTCATTCGTGCTAACTTCCATCGATGATGAGCCCAAGTCAGTTGGTGAGGTAGTCAACTCGACAGAGGGTAAACTATGGAAGGATGTCATGGTTGAAGAGATGGAATCCTTTTACAAGAATGAGACATGAGATTGGAAACAACATGGATGGAATCCTTTTACAAGTTACCTAGTGGAAGGAATCCCATTAGTAGCAAGTGGATATTCAAGAAGGAGGTGAATGTCGTAGGGCAAGTTGAGAAGTTCAAAGCTTGACTGGTAACGAAAGGTTATTCCCAAGTCGAGGGAGTTGACTTCGGGGAGATTTTTTCCCATGTTGCAAAACTAACTTCCATTAGAGTACTAATGTCTCTGGTTGCAAAATTCGATTTGGAGATAGAACAAATGGATGTGAAGAAAATGTTCCTACATGGGGACCTGGAAGAATAAATCTACATGAAACAACATAAAGGATTTGTAGTAAAGGGAAATCAAGAGTTGGTGTGAAAAGTCAAAATATCCCTTTATAGTCTAAATAAATCGCCAAGGATGTGGTACCAGAAGTTTGAAACTTACATCCTTAGTTTGGGATTTGGGAGAAGCAAAGTTGATCGCTGCATATATTACAAGGAACAAGTTGGCCATTTCATATATGTAGATGTGTATGCCAATGACATGTTGTTGATTGGAAACAACATGGATGAAATAAAGGAGGTGAAGAAGAAGCTATCCTCCAAGTTCGACATGAAGGATCTTAATGCAACTAACTTCATTATAGAAATGGAGATTAAGAGAGATCGAGCTTCTAGAAAGCTCTGGGTGAATCAGACAAAATATATTAAAAAAGTTATGAAATGATTCAACATGCATGATTGCAACCAGTAAAGGTGCCAATTCCAGTGGGAGCAAGGCTTACTGTTGAACGGTTTCTAAAGACACAGGAAGAAATAGAGGACATGGCACATGTTCCCTATGCAAGTGTTGTTGGTATTCTAATGTATGTGATGGTCTACACTCAACCATATATTTCCCATTCAATGGAGTGTTGCGAAGGTACATGTCAACACCTGGAAAGGAACACTAGATAACATTCAAGAGTATACTCAGGTATTTGTGTGGAACAAAGGACTATGTTAAATGCTACCAAGGAATACCTGGAGTTGACAGTGCTAAAGTATATGTGCATGGCTTTGTTGATGCCAACTGGACTGGAGATCTGGATCGATGGAGGTTTACTAGTGGATATGTATTCAAGATGTTTGGTGGAGCAATAAGTTGGATGAGTAAGCGATAGGTGATTGTAGCCTTGTCAACAACAGAAGCTGAATACATGGTAGCCACTCATGGAAGCAAAGAAGTGGTATGGATTCAAAGGTTGTGTTCAAGAATCAGGTTTTAGAAGAGAGCTATGAAGGTGAGTTGTGACAGTCAAAGAACAATATTTTTGGTAAAGAACCATGCTTATCATTCAAATACTAAGCACATTGATGTACAATACCATTTCATGAGAGATATGGTGGAAAGTAACAAGGTGCTACTAGAAAAATTAGACACGTTGGAAAACACAGTAGACTCATTGACCAAGTCTGTGAGTGTTGTGAATTTCTCTTGGTGCAGAGAGGAAATGGGAATTGATTCCCCGGGTCTGTGAATGCAAGTTCAGGAACCTCTTGTTTTAGAAAAGAAGAAAACAAGTGGGAAAATGTTGGGTTGTTATATTCTTTGGAGTGAAAGTTGAGTCAAGGTATATTGACTGACAGTCAAAGGTCGAGGTGGATCAACAACAAGTCGAAGGTTAAGGGTGTCAACCGAGAAAATTCGAAGTCAAATATATCGACAACAAGTCAACTGATAAGAGGTAAAAGCGTGGGCATGAGACACTCGACTAGACACCAAATGAAGGATTGACTGGTAACCATTTTTGGACACCAATATTTAGGGTTTTCCCTATTTTAAATCCTATAAAGAGGAAATTTGTAAGGACATAAAGGATAATGATGTAATCGTGTAATGCACTTATGCAGGTTAATGCATGTGTAGTTGTAGGTTGTTGGCCATGCATAGGTAAGTCGAATTGGCTACAAGGTTGTTCTTGAACAAGAAAGAGGGTATGATGTCGATTGTGTATTAGGTGTGGACCAAGGTTAGACATATAACCCTTTATTTATATTGAATAATACAACAAGAGAGAAGAACTCTCAAAGGAATTTTGGTTTCTCCCAGTTAAGGGTTCCAAGGTAAAATCGCAGTGTATTGTGTGATTTCTTGTTTCATTTACGTTCTTCATTAAATTGTTCTTCTCTTCTTCTAGGATTAGTCTAGAAGTGTCCTTCATTTCCTGAAAGGAGCCATAGAATTGGAATTTTGTGCTTCCTTGAATGTAATTATTGACATATAAGAAAAACATTATGTGGTTTTCTCCCGCATTAGGTTTCCACGTAAATATCGGTGTACTGTGTATTGTTTGGATGTGTTTATTATTGTTTATTATGCACTGGTGGATGTTAATGTTTATGATACAATAATATATTTATGATGAATTGATGAACATGGTTGAATAAGTTAAAGGAATATAAACTATGGTTTAAAGTGGTATAAATTGTTCATTACTAATTCACCCCCTCCTCTGAGTAATCCAAAAAAATTGTCTTCCAAGCACACCACAACAAATTTGTCTTGTTATTACAAAATAAGACACAAATAACAATTCCAATTCCAATTACACAATTTTTTCTTGGTATTACACAATAAGACACAACTAACAATTCCAATTCCAATTGGACAAATTTGACTTGGTATTACACAAGAGGACACAACTAACAATTCCAATTGGACAAATTTGTCTTGGTATTACACAAGATGACACAACTAACAATTCCAATTCCAATTGGAAAATTTTGTCTTGGTATTGCACAAAAAGACACAACTAACAAATCCAATTGAACAAATTTGTCTTGGTATTACACAAGAAGACACAACTAACAATTCCAATTGGACAAATTTGTCTTGGTATTACACAAGAAGACACAACTAACAATTCCAATTGGATAAATTTTCCTTGGTATTACACTAGAAGACACAAATAACAATTCCAATTGGACAAATGTGTCTTGGTATTACACAAGAAGACACAACGAACAATTAAAATTCTAATTGGACAAATTTGTCTTCCAATTCTTCTCACAATTGTCTTCCAATAGCACAAAATTGTCTATGAATTAAATAACAAGACAAAAAGAAAAACAAACATGTATGTTCTTGCCATTTTTGCATACAAATGTTAGGTTGTTTGAGTAAAGAGATAAATGAAGTTGAGGAGGGTTATTTTCACTTAAAACTGCCTAGCAAGAACATGCACACTTTGCTAGAACACATACACACTGAAGTGCCCATGTGTTCTAGGAACATGCGAGTGTTCCTATTGGGCAGGAATGAGTGCCAAGCACACTCAAACTCAAGGATTTCAAGTCATAAGAGTTTGTGAATGCTATTAAATAAATGGATATATAATTTATTATATACCAAACAACTTTATGATTAAAAATGTATAGGGGTTTGGGGATAACTAGGACCTAAGGGATTAAGAATGAAAGTGTTTTGAAGAATAAAGAAATTCTTAGAGCACCAAGATGGAGGTGCAAGGGTTGTGGGGCCTTCAATAAGAGGTGTAGTCATAGTGCACTTAGGCCTTGGGTGTGGAGGGGGTTAAGGGTCGATTATAGGTTATGCCTAGGCTTAGATGGAGCTAGGGTGGTCTAGGTCATGGTCTAAGTCTAGGTCAAGATCTAGGTCATGGTATATGTCATAGTCATGTTCATGGTCATCGTATAGGTCATGGTCTAGGTCTAGTTATAGGCCTATGTCATGTTCTAGGTCATGGTCTAGGTCTAGCTCTAGGTCTATGTCATGATCTCAGTCATGGTCATCATATAGGTCTAGGTCATGGTCTATGGTCTAAGTCATGGTCTATGGTCTAGGTATAGTTCTTTCCATGTCTTGCCATGTCTAGGTATTGCTATGTATAGGTTTAGGTATAGGTCTATGTCTTGACATGTCTAGGTATTGCTATGTATAGGTTTAGGTATAGGTCTATGTCTTGACATGTCTAGGTCAAGGTCATTTCTTACCTTTTGATGTACCAAACTTGCTATAGTGTGTGAGAGTTTGAGAGGGAGAGAGAGGAATACATAGAGGGGGGGTAGAGAGAGAGTATATAAGAGTGTGAGAGGCAGAGAGAGGAAGATAGAGAGGGGAGGTGGAGAGAGAGGAAGATAGAGAGTGTGAGAGGGGGAGAGAGGAAGACAAAGAGAGTGTGTGAAAGTGAGGGAGATGGAGACACAGAAGGGGGGTAGAGAGATAGAGTGAGAGGTAAATATAGAAAGGGGTCCAAAGTGGGAGATAAAGAGGGAGGGGATACAAAGTGAGGGAGAG
>ML792558.1:881096-935856 GCA_009831015.1 Picea engelmannii
GTGGGGGCAAAGAGAGAGAGAGAGTGAGATGTAGGGGGGAGATAAAGAGAAGGGGGGTAGAAAGAGGAAAATAGAGAAGGGGGGTATAGAGGGAGTGTTTGAGAGTGTGAGAGAGGGAGAGGGAGACCAAAAGGGGGGATATAGAGAGAGAGTGAGAGGAGGGGAGGAGAGAGAGGGAACGAGGGTAAAGAGGTAAAGAGAGAAAGGGGGGAATAATGGGGGATAGAGAGGGAGGGGGATACAAAGTGAGGGGGAGAGACGGGTTGGTGTAGGAGAGAGAGAGAGAGAGTAGTATTGCAGATATAAAATAGTATGCAAAACAAAAATAAGTAGCTATCAATAAGCAATGATATAACCAAAATGATGATATAACAAGAACAATACCAGAAAAATACTAGAAAGAGCACTTTGATTACTGATAGCAATGTTCACTTGCCTCTTTGAGGGGGAAACCTCCAGCAGAGCAGAGTTCTATTACAATAATATCCAAGACAAGATTTATCATACCCTCTACTTCTATTTATACTAAATCTATCTATCCAAAAGAACCATCTAGAGGAAGATTCTTCTAGAAGCGAAAGCTTCTATTAGGTCTTCTTACATTTGACTTATTCTTCCTTATTGCTAGGCCTTATTAATATTGGCCTTTATTACATGGAATTATATTATTCTACCTACATGAGGGGTTAGGGAGGTTAGGTCCCTAACATGCTCCCCCCCCCCTTAAATAAAAACCGTGTCCTCAAGGCTTCAGATGAGGGAATTTTTGTGGAATCGTGGCCAGCTCCCAAGTGGCATTTTTTGGAGGTGTATCTTTCCATTGGAATAACACTTCATGGATGGTGCACTGGTAAAGACGACGCTCTCTCTAGGCTAAGAATTATTGTGGCTACAACCATATGGAACCTTCTTCATCCAACTTAGGAAGATTAGTTTGAGTTTGGCACTTAGTTCCAATCACCTTATTTAAGCAGGAAACATGAAAAATAGGATGGAGTTTTGAATGAATAGGTAGAGCTAACTGATAGGCCACTAATCCCACATGCTTGAGCAGTATATAAGGACCATACAATTTGGCCGCAAGTTTCTTATATTGTTGAGCTTTGAGTGAAGTCTTCTTATAAGGTTGTAGTTGAAGAAATACCTGGTCCCCTTCAACAAAATGGCATTCGGAACAACCTTGATCTGCTTGTTGCTTCATGGGATTCTGAGCCATGACAAAATTGTCTTTGATGGCACGAAGAATAGCCTCCTGGACTGTAAGAGTGGTGTCAACCTCTTGAAACTTTGAGACCCCTGACATATAGGAGAGAACTGATGGGGGATTTTGGCCATAGACTGCTTCAAAAGGAGTCCTGGGAGTAGTTGTATGGTAAGATGTGTTGTACCACCATTCAACTAGGGGTAACCATTGAGCCCACTGATTTTTCTGCTCAGATGAAAAACACCTCAAATATGTTTCCAAACACTTCTTGACAACTTCAATCTTGCCATCTGTTTGGGGGTGATAGGCAGTGTTGAGATGCAATTGGGTGCCCTATATCTTAAGCAACTCTTGCCAAAAATTGTTGGTGAAAGTGGGGTCTATGTCAAAGGAAATAGAATTAGGCATGCCATGAACCTTGAAGATTTGAGCCATTGTGGCAGCTGTGAATGGGTGTTGAATAACACAAAAATGAGCATATTTGGAGAGACAATCGACGACCACCATGATGACTCATTTATTGCCCATTTTAGGTAAGCCTACAATGAACTCCATAGAAATATCTCACCAAATAGTAGGAGGAATTAGATGCGGTTGGAGTGTGCCCGGAGCTTTGACTGTTTCTCCCTTGTTGCATTGACAGACCTCACATTTAGCTACAAAGGTGTGGACGTCCTATTTCATACCTTCCTAGAAAAAAGAATGTTTGAACCGTTCATAGGTTTTGGTAAATCTTAAATGCCCTTCTGTGGGTGAGGCATGAAGTTCAGAAAACACTGTGGATTTAATTTGGGATTTCTTGCATAAGTACAAATGGAATTTGTAGCGAAGCTCTTCATTATGCCAAGAGTACCCTGGAGAAACTGAAGAATTGTGTTGCAATTGGTGGAGCAAGATAGAAAGTTTTGGTTCTTGCAACGATTCCTGACGAACAACTTGGAGGCAATCTAGTACAATGAAGGAGAGGGAGAAAAGGGTCCCATCTTCTTCATATTTCCTGGAAAGAGCATCCTTCACTACATTTTCCTTTCCATTCTTGTAAATGATCTCATAATCATAGCCAAATAGATTGGTCACTCATTTTTGCTGTGTTGTGGATGAAATTCATTGTTCCAGGAAATACTTGAGACTCTGATGATAAGTTTTTATTTGGAATCTTTGACCCAATAAATAAGGACGTCAGATATCCACAACATGTAGAATAGATAACATTTCCTTTTCATAAATGGATTGGCCCAAATTTCGCTCTGAAAGTTGTTTGCTAGTGAAGGCTAAGGGCCTGCCATCTTGCATGAGTACGGCTCTGATTCCTTTTTCCGAAGAAGCACATTCCAATACGAATGTCTTTGTGAAGTCTAGGAGTGCTAGGAAAGGGGTCAAGCACATAGCATCTTTTAAGGCTTGGAAGGCCGGATCCATAGCTGAAGACCAAGTGAAAGCATTCTTTTTAAGGAGGGAAGTGAGAGGAGTTGCATTCTTTCCATAATTCCAAACAAAATTCCTATAATACCCTGTTAAACTCAGAAAACCACGCAAGATATTAAGAGTTTTAGGGCGAGGCCAATCTTGCATAGATTCAATTTTCTTAGGATCCACTCGGACACCATCCTTGCGGAAAATATGACCCAGGTATTCCACTTCTAAGGCCCCAAAGGAACATTTAGATTGTTTTAAGGAAAATTCAGTGCTTAGAGAGTAAACGGAGAACTTGATTCACGTGAGAGAGATGGGATGACCAAGTTTTACTATAGATGAGAATATCATCAAAGAATACTACGAAAAAATGACGAAGAAAAGGATGAAAGACATGATTCATAAGACTTTGGAAAGTTGAAAGAGCATTACACAATCCAAATGGCATTACCAAGAATTCATAATGACCCTCATGAGTGTGAAATGCATTCTTGGGAATGTCTTGTTCTTTCATACGGATCTGGTGGTAGCATGAACGTAGATCCAATTTGGTGAAGTACTAAGCACCACTCAATTCATCCAAGAGGTCATTAATGACATGAATGGGGAATTTGTCTTTGATTGTAAGTTTGTTTAGGGCACGAAAATCATGACACATGCGCCAAGTACCTTCTTTATTAAGTACCATGACCACAAGAGAAGAATAGGGGCTAGTACTGGGGTGAATAGCACCGGATTCTAGTAATTCATGAACAATTTTCTCGATTTCATTCTTCTAGGAAAAGGGATGATGGTAAGGTCGAACATTGGGAGGAAGACTCTTTGGAATGAGAGGGATGGAATGATCATGGACTCCACAGGAAGGAGGAATCTCTATGGGGGTGGTAAAAACAACTTGGTGGCTGGAGAGGATAGATTGGAGGTCAAGATGCATAGAAGGTGTCTCAACAACATTAATAGAGTGGATTTGGGATATGGTTCATGAATGACCTTTTTTGAAGATAGTTTCCATGCGATGGGAACTGATGATCTCAGGGGAGCCTGTTGTGATGCTTTGGAACTTATACTGTTGTCCCTCATGTTGGAATTACATGGTTAAGTCCTTAAAATCCATGAGAATGGGGCCTAGATTGTGTAACCATTCGACACCAAGAACAATATCACAATCACCCATGTCTATAGCAAACATATGGGATTTTAGGTGATACTAACGAATTTGGAGGCGCAAATTTTCACACCGCCCCCCACATTTCATGGAACCACCATTGACAATCATGATTTGAAAATTATTGATGACACGGATGTAACAATTGAATTCTTGGGAAATTCAGCGATGGATAAAGTTATGGGTGCTACCATTGTCCACAAGGATGATGACTTTCCTATTTTTGATGTAATCGATTAATTTTAGAGTCTGGGGAGTAGAGAATCCAGTGAGGGAATTAAGTGAAATCATTGGGTCAACGTCGGGTGGGTCAGAGGGTAGGGTGAGGTTAGATGGTGGTGGTATTTCCTCCACATGAGGAACAACAACTTATTCTTCAGAAAGATCCTCATTCACAACCATAAAAATATTTTGTTCCTTACACTTTTTCCTGGGAAAATATTTGTCATCGCAATTATAACAAAGACGCTTGAGTTGACATTTAGCCATTTCGGCCCTTGTTAATTTATAGATCTTGAGGGGAGTTGCAGGAGAAAAATGATTGGTGGGTTTAGGGCGAGGAGGAAATGAGGGTTTTTGGGTCTGAGAAGAGACAATATGTTGGGCTTCCTTGGCTCGTTGAGTAGCTTCCAACCAAGTCTAGGGGCATGCCATGAGAACATCTACACGAATTTCATCTTTGAGGCCACTTATAAAGCATTCCCTAAAGAAATCATCTGACATGCCCTCCTTTCCAAAAGCCAAGTGCTCAAATACGGCAATAAAGTCTTCCACTATCCTAGACTGCTTTAACTTGGTCAAACAACCTAAATGGTGGGTGTCAGAGTCAAAGTGGTCATAAAGTTCGGCCAAAAACTATGTCCAAGAAACATACCCTTGGCATGCCTTTTTTCGCCATTACCACCATTACCATCGTTTCGGATCCAGATGGAGGACACCATAATGAAGATTGGATAAATAATCAGTAATTCCATGCAAAGAGAAATAATGTTCCATTTGGGTGACCCAACTAGTGGGATCCAATCCATCAAATTTGTTCACCTCAATCCCAGGAGGCTGGAGGTCTCGAGAAAAGTTGTTAGTATGAGGACCTAGGTAATGTGAATATTCATGGTCATCTTCATAAGAGGGCTGTTCAAAAGAGGAAGGGTTATGGGAATGACCCAGGAAGTATTCTTTGAGGTCTTTGATGTATGAACTTTGTTCCTTGAGGATTGCAATATCCAAATTGATGAAGCTAATATTGGTAGTGAGAGACTGGATGTCTTCCTTGTGCTTGTTGTTGTTAGCAATCAAGGTATTGAGTTATTGGTATATTGTGGTAGTCATTGGGACAAAGGAGCAGGAAACTAGTATAGGGGAAACAATAGAAACATGAAGGGGTGAGTGGGACCACTGATAAAAAGAGTTTCAAGTGATAGGTACCATGATGATCAGGGAGAAAAGGAGGATCCAAAGGGATAACAGTCAAATAAGGGTGTCAGATATGGGTTGGGTCCACAAAAAACAAATTGTGTTAAAAATGATAGGTATCACTGGAATCGGGGCGAAGAGAGGAACCTAGTGGAATAGGTCCCAAATAAGTGTGTCAGCGGGACCACTATATGTTGGAATATTGGTTGTTTTCATTGATGTCAACCCTAGTCATTGTATATTTTAACCTTGTACAATATCTACTGTAAACACATATTCAAAAAAGAACAGAAAATATACAATGGAAAATACAAACATTACAAAGATATTTTCCCCTGGAAACCCAAACCGGGAAAACCAACATATTCTATATTCATTCATTTGTGTTATAATGTTTACAATACAAAATACATATAGGAGCCAGCGACATCCAAAACCCTAACCCAATGACCTGGATTAGTCCAAAACCCTAATTCCTTAACTGAAAATAAAAAACCATTGGCAAGGAAACCATGTGCCAAAAAACCACATAAACATAATGCAGTCCCGATCCAGAAAAAAAAAATTCGGGGGCTCCACCCTCATGCACCCCTCAAGGGGGGGGCTTAGAACCCACCCCTCTTACCCCCCTATGCGCTTGGCGCATACACTCTGACACTACTACACATGCAAAGAATATAACACATACCCAATAGTGATTGGTTTTGGACCACAAGATTGATGAAGGTATATGGACATGAAGGACAATGCACATGCAGATACAACACCCATGGATGGATAGTATACATCATGTTGTTTCCAATGGTAGGTGGAACGTCACATAGATCCTCATGGTTGAGGAAAAATGAATGTTTAATGAGACATAAGAAAAACATATACATCCTAGATATGAAGAAGAGAGAGAACACATAAGCTACACAAAAGGATTCAAAGGAAGAAAAAGTCTCAAAGACCAAAAATAAGGATGAAGTATTATTGAGTACCACATGTTCAGGGGAAGCAGCCCCAAAGAAGAAGATCGCCTTATGCCATTGAACTCAGGGGGAGAAACCCCACCCTTTGTCATTGATGTCAAAGGAGGAGAGAAATTGGGATCATGATGACAGGGGGAGCATGAGTATTTCCATCAATGATAAAGGGGGAGATTGTTGGAAGATTGGTTGTTGTCATTGATGTCAACCCTAGTCATTGGTTTTGGACCGCAAGATTGATGAAGTTATCTGGACATGAAGTATATTTCACATGCAGATACAACAACCATGGATGGATAGTATACATCATGTTATTTCTGGTGATAGGTGGCACGCCACATGGAACCTCATGGTTGAGAAGAAATTAAATTTTGAAGATGACAAAGTGAATTGAAGAAGGAAGTATAGGTTGGCCTTGAAAATAATTAAAGAAAAGAATTACAAAATAAGAAAGTGTAAGGTCGGCCCTAATGTTAAAAGGAAGTGACATAAAGGGTATAAATACATCTCATTAAACATTCATTTTCCAGCACACACAAGTTTGTTAATGAACAAGGAGATATAAGTTGAATTTCAGAGGAAATCTGAAGTAAAGAAGGTCAGATTTCAAGGGAGGATGAAGTCTTTTGGTGATGTGTTCTAAGTATCAACACTATACTCATTTTTTTTTTAGTCTTGCGGAGTTATACTCCGGCCTAAAGATATTGTAGTGACAAAATACCCAAATGCTTAACAAGAAGAAATGTGTAGTAATTTCGCAACCCGAATGCAGAAGGCACAGTTGCGTGGTAATAAATCTTATCTGTTCTATTTTTTTTTTGTCCCCAGGGTTAGGATATTTAGGGTTTCTATAGACAAGGGTTTGCCCTGTGCTATAGGTCTTTGATATACGTGGGGGTTCCAACAGTAGTACTTGGCCCAATATCTCAGGGCACCAACTAAGGAGGCTAGACCATGCCCTTAATCGCACTACCCAGGTACTAGAGAGTATATTCTCGAGTGTTGTTCTCGATGGCACTATATCAGTCAGGCATCGATTGGTTTATCTATGGAGGGCTTCAAGAAATATAGGCCGATCCGTATACATGTGTTATTTGATGCGTTACCACTCGAAGGGGTACCAACAAGGGTTACAAGGGTGGCCAATAGTTGTGTGCTTAATTACCTCTTGTATTTCCTGCGTGTCTGACTCCCCAACCGCGGGTTTATGCACGTAATGACAGATCTTTGTAGCTTTAAGACGTTGGAATACGTCTCTACCCTGAAAAAATTTAACCCACAATTTTCTGCTGAGGAAGGTGCTTTGATACCACTTGTAGTATTCCATATGTAAAATAGTATGCAAAACGAAAATAAGTAGCTAGCAATAAGCAATGATATAACCAGAACGATGATATAGCTAGAACAATACTAGAAAAATACCAGAAATATCACTTTGATTACTGATAGTAATGTTCAATTACCTCTTCGAGGGGGAAACCTCCAGCAGAGCAGAGCTCTATTACAATAACATCCAAGAAAATATTTCTCATACCCTTTACTTCTATTTATACTAAATCTATCTATCCAAAAGAACCATCTAGAGGAAAATCCTTCTAGAAGCGGAAGCTTCTATTAAGTCTTCTTACATTTGACTTATTCTTCCTTATTGTTAGGCCTTATTAATATTGACCTTTATTACATGGAATTATATTATTCTACCTACATGAGGGGTTAGGGAGGTTAGGTCCTTAACAAAGTGTGAGAGGGAGGGAGAGGGGCACCAATATTGGGGGTAGATAGAGAGAGGTGGGAGAGAGATGGTAGAGAGAGAGAGAGAGATGATACATAGTGGGAGGGAGGGGGAGAGAGAGAGGGAGGATGAGGGTAGATGTAGGAGAGAGAGAGAGAGAGAGGAGANGTTTGAGAGTATGAGAGGGAGCGAGAGGAAGACCAAGAAGGGGTAGAGGGAGAGAGAGAGGAAGGGAGGGAGAGAGGGAAGGGGGATGTTGAGGCCCGAGGGGGCCTTTTATGACTCATAAATGTCATCATACTTATGAATATAGTGCATAAATATATGTGTATAATAGATAGATGGTCTGAAATGGGTGATTAGTTGGAGTGGGTGCAACCACTCTAACCATCCATATCTTTGTATAAATACCTATCAAAGCATGAATACAAGATGGTAGAACGTTCTCTGCGATATATTTGTCTTGATGGTCTCATGTGTGCATATTTCAATGTAGTCTCTTGCTTGGATGTTGGTTGGAAGCACAACCATCTAACATCTGGCATTGTTGCCTCCTTCATTCGACATGGGTGACAACAACAACAAATGGAGGTGGGTCGAAATTGGAAGTAGAATGATGGCTCATGGATTCTCGTTGATCGTTATTCATGGATGCTTGTTGATTGCTGCTCATGGATGTTGGTGGATGCTCGTTGGTTTTTTCTTGTGATGTAAAAAGATATGCAAAATTTCTTATTGATTGCTGCTAACGGATGCTGCTGGATGCTCGTGGATGTTGATCAACCGACATCAAATTTGAAAGAGGTGGTCAATCAAGGACTTGTAAAAGGAGAAAGAAATGAAAAAAATGCTATCTAAAGATGCTCACGAAATGGATATGCTGGGTGAAAGACTTCTTCATGATATTGTTGAAGGAATGAGATGTTGATTGCTCATGAACATTGGTGGATGCTGATGAAGACAAAAATGCACAAATAAACCAACAAAATCATGAGATAAAAGAAATTCGTTGACAGTTGTTGTCACTTGAAAGGTCCTTTTTATGTTGTGATCGACCAATGAATGACTATCATCGCCCACACGTGCATGTAGAACACACGCTCAAGAAAATGGGAAGCAAGAGATTCTAAACATCAGCCTTTCGACGTGTTCTATCTGTGTAAACATGCTAGCCATTAAGACAACATCTCCGAAGAAACTAAACTTAATGAGAAAAAAGAAGAAAAACTTTCTAATTGAAGGAAAGGAAATTGGATCCTAAATTGGAGACTGTGTCTATTAAGAATTGTTTGTACGACCATCGATCACTAATTCTCTACTTCGATATAGACCAAATTATACATTATATAGGTCGAGGAATGCAGTCTGCTCGACAAGAAAAAATGGGCTACCAGAGTATGAAAAAAGAAGCTGCTTAAGAACAATCGAAAGACTACTAATAAAGATGACGGGCCTTGAAGATTCCCTAGAGACGTCAGCCTGACGCATTGGACCTGGTATTGCTGGATTCAGTGTAATAGATCTAAAGAAGTCGACCCGATTACGCCGGTCGACCATGCTGCGTATCTCAACCAGATACAACTGACTCTCTGAACAAGTTGGAATCAGAGGAAGGGAAAACTTAAGTGAGGAACAACAACCTTTATCCATGTGGTATTATTTCCAGCACATATGTTGATTAAAAATGGCGTGAATATGAGCTCGACCTCCTCTAACCCTAATTAGGACTATCACTTCATACACAACTTAAGAAGATAATCGGAGCAACCGCTACCTAGAAGAGAGGTCGACCAGAACAAGTGTAATGTTATTCAGTGTTAAATGACTATTAATGTACCTTGCAGCAAAATCTGAGTCGGGAGACATAGCGACCAAAAATTGATTCGACTGCAAGAGGATACGATCAATGAAAGGAAGTCCGAAGGCCGTGAAATTGGGTCTGGTCTACTTCGTCGACTAGGTGTCCTGCTCATGATCGACTCACCTGGCCGACTGGTTTCCTTTCCCGACATCCCTCATGACTCGATGGCGATTTAAATATCAATGTTTCATTAATCATCACTGAAGGAATATTCTCTGCGTGAGTTGGGTATTTTGTTGAAGATGATTTTATTTATGAGATAGAGCTGATCTTAATGGATGGGTGAAAAATGTTTAATACGCTGATTAAAAAATTATTATTCTTGAAAAATAAGAGATCCTAATCGACAAGTAACAAATATTTAGCCATAAAGGCTTATACATATTGAGAATGGGCACATTTAATAGGTTTTTAGTGCTTAATCAGTTTTGTATGAACAAGATTAAATATTGATGGAATATTCGATGGAATAAATCAATGGTTGTGATTTCAACCATTAATTTTCTCACTATTATAAAGGCACCCGTTTACATGTTTATTTTTTTACTTTTATTGGATCATATTTAAAATCTACTATAGTGGCTAACTGATTGCCACGTCTGAGTGATTAGCATTTCATTTTTTGGGCTAGCCGAAACCTTTCGGCATTCACCAGCCACGAGTTTGCCGTTGTGCTAGTTTATATCCATTCACGACAAGAAGTCGAAGTTGGGAAAATATCATTAATTTATATCATCAACTTTGTCCCCATTGCACATAAAGAAGTCCACATGTCAATGTCGCATTAAAATTTGGCCTATACCAAGTAAGATTCCTTTGACTATAGTGTTGCCAAGCTTTAAATATTTTTGAAATGGAACTTTATGTAATGGACTCATATGTATAAGCTACTTTGAGGTCATATTGTAATTGTAATAATTACATGAAGGATAGTAGTCTAGTTGATTTTGAGTCGAGTTTAGTTGAATTTATAGTTGAGTTGGAGTTAGAGTTAATATTTTAAATATAAAACTAATGGAATTTTGTCAAATGAATTTGTTATTATTGGAAAATGGCTCACTACAACTACAAACAATGGATGAAGAAACATGTAACACAAAAACAACATACTATCAATATTCATGGAAGAATTACATTCAGTTTGGTAAGAAAATAAAAAAAACTATACAAAAGTGGTTCTGGAAATCCACACACATTTATTCAAAGCCACGCACGCACATCTGCATGGGCTAACATAGTGTACAATGCACACAGTGCACAGAGTGCCTGACTGACAGTTGAAATACCCACGTGGACGCTGAAACATCACATTCATGGATTTGATCGGGCCTCAACCATTTTTGGGATGAAGGGAACCTCCTCCATACCCAAAATATCCCTCAAATTTCACATTGGGATCACTGAAAGGGATGGGAAGTATCTCCAAGGGATTCCCATTCACACTTAGAACCAATTGAGAAAAAACTTGTCATCCTCCTATAAATAAAGGGCCATTGTATGCCAAAAAGAAGAAGAAATCGAGTATTGTTATACCTCATTTCTAGCTTTGGGAAGCCACCTTCCTCTTGGAAAGATTTGAGCATTCATAGCAAGTGTTAGAGATCTCTCCTCTTGATTGGTTCATCACTCTTTCTTCACCATTTTCCTTTGTTAGCCATTGATAGTAGAAAGAAGACTTTATACTTGGGGACTCAAGAGCCTTCCCAAGGAGGAAGAGGGGACTCATAACTTCTCATATTTCTCCAAGGAGTATCAATTTGAAGATCAATTTACTTGGTATATCTCTCTTGTGTTTTCTTTGTGCATTCATTTCAAGTTATTATTTTCTTAGTTTAGATTTATTTCCTTGTTGTTTATCTCTTGTTTCTTTATGTTAGTTTAACCACTAACCAACTAACTCTCTGTTGTGATTTCTGGATAGCCTAACTAGATAGTTAAGGGATTCTTTTTTGCTCACTCTTGTGACAAAAAGAACCCAATAGATTGGCAACTATACTTGGGATTTGAATGAAAATTATCCCCAATTAGGCTGTTAGAGTGTTCTTTCTTACTTGTTTACATGTGCAGGGGTCAAAATCGACCTAAACTCACCATTTGAGATCAATATTTCACCCCATAGAGAGAGAATTTTTTCAAAATTTCATCTTGCAAAATTTCATGCATGTGTGCGGGTTCAGGATGAATAGACGCACAGTCCGCACACATATGTTCTCTGTCATAGCTCTCCAACCGTGTGTTCTACATGCTGTGCACGACCATTTTTGGTTCTTCCGCACACTTGTCTTATTTTTTGAAAAATTGTAAGGCTTGAGTTTCCCACTGCCACTCAATAGTTTAGATTTGATTTTAACACTTTGTAAAAGCTAGTATAAGCATGATGAGATATCATTCTTGCATACAAGTAGAAACCCTCGTATCTACCAAAGTGGACTTAATACCACATTCCTCTACCAAAGTGGACTTAATACCACATTCCTCCACTGACCAACGCCTCAAGCTGCTCGAAACCAAGGATAGTTGTGATGCATCATGGCCAGGGCTTCATGATGCTCGAACCCAAGGATACATGCTACATGATCATATACTGACCTATGTAGTCCTGATTCAATTAGGGCTTACTGAACATGGGGTAAAAAGCTTGCCTATAGAAAAACTCACAACTTCTTACAAATGGGACCAAAAACATTAGACCAAAAAACTTACTGGAGTGTCTACTGGGGTGTCGAGTACAACCAAACATGCACCCCTCAAATTACAACAATTCATTTCTTCTTATATTTGTTGGTGAATGAAAAAACCAAAACATTTAACAAAAATTTAGTTGTGTTCTCTTCTCCACTCTTTCTTTATGTCTCTGCCCATCTTTCTTCTTCGTGACTTTTAGTTTCCTTTCTTTCTTGGGGTGAGTTTTTCTGCATGAAATTTTTACTTCTTAATAATGTGGAAACATTGTCCATAAAAAGGCTCAGAGTCAACGATACTTGCTCTTCAACCATAGAAGAGGCAATAATTTTGTCTTGCGGCTTCTACTTCCTGGAAGCCTCGATCTTTTGTCTTGCAAACTATTCACTCCATGGTGAATCTTCTTCACTAGAATATACTTCTTCGATTCACTGATATCGGCTCTCTTATAGAATGATTGGTGTTAGCACCGAGAGTCACCCTCTGACTGTAAGAGGATAATCCCAGTACCCATCAAAATGTTTGGTGGATGTTGGTTTTGTGAGTGGAGGTCAACTGGACAAAACTTAGTACAAGAATGATTTTAACATAGAAACTGGAGACATAATGCACAGGGAAGTGAGGGCCTCATTAAATTCAGTCAGTGATTTGATTTTAAGTGTGTGTAGAAGGAATACTTAGTGAGAGGGGTGAACAAGAATTCTATGGGAATCCGGCTTTCAAGCAGCTTGGTGAAGAAAAACTCGGGCTCAAGAGAACTCTCGAACTCAAGCTCCAGACACTAAAATATGTCACAACACCATAATAATCAAACCTACATTACCATGCGAATACAACAACTCGACTGGATCCTCCATACCCAAGCCTTTCAACGTAAGAGGTAATAAGACAACAAAGAAGCTGAATAAAAGTGGTCACAACAATACTGTAATCAAACCTACATTACAATAGAACTACAACCCTCAATTGTATCCTCCATGCCCAAGTGTTTTAGCATAGTTTTTACAAAGAGATGAGAGAATTTGACTTCTATTAATGTGAAAGTCTCAAGTTTGATACATAACCAGAGAAATCTGGCATCAAAACATTACACAGTAGGGAGATATTCTCAACCAGTTGACCACCTTAACAAAATATTGAACTGATATATTTATACTCAGATCAGTGCAGAACTACCACGGGTGTGATCTGGACATTCCATTCAAATCCTTTTGTCTGTGCCTTCTTCTGTTAGACTGAGTGTGTACCCTTCTGTCAGACACAAACTCAGCTAAGCATGGGACTGCAGGGAAAAAATGTCCATGGGGGTACCTCAGGCTGACAGTTTCGTCTCCACGGCCAGACCCTCCATGCTTTCTAATTACTGGGTGATTCTAGGTTTCAACCACCAGTCCTTTCTTTTATTAACTAAACCCTCATAATCGAGGCGAGGCTTAATGCATAGGGGGTGACCACATGCTTCTCTTGGATAGGACATCTTATAAGCACATGATTTCGGGGCTTTCGAAAGCAATTTGAACTCACACCGCTTTTGAGCCCACAATACACCACTTTCGGCCACATAGCTCTTTTGCTTTACCACGGTTTCAATTGTAGGATCACTCAAGAATTTTATTGTTCGAGCATGTTTCTTCCCCGCAATGGAACATGGCCGTTGATCTAGTCGTGGTTTGTGATTTATGTGCACTTGCTAGATTTAGCACCATCGCCAAAGTTTATCTTCACACTAGCTCTAGGATCCATTAAAAACCGTGCGTGGAGATGGTGCTAATATTGGAGCTTGAACAGAAACACCTCCCGAAGGATGATTTGACGTGGAGGCCCGACGTCACTATGCTAACGTGTCACAGACAGAGGGGTGACATGTGTCACTCAAAAATAGGCTGAAGACATGTCCGAAAATGATTGAAATGAGTGCCACGTGTCAGTGCTAAATGGATGCCATGTGTCATGACTGATAAGGGTGCCACTTGTCTGTGCTGACAGTTTCCATGTACTTTGGAATTCAGATCTCGAGAGGGGTCTGCATGTAGAGCTGGGATAAATATGGGCTTGGAGTGATGTGGCGACTTGAAACAAATGTTGAAGATTCGAAGTGAACGACGACCATCGATCTGAGGAGGGCACACGACGCTTTATTCTTAACTCCAGGAGAAAATGCTCCAGATGAAACTAGGAGTCAAGATGTTGAAACTCTTGAAGCCCAGATTTCTGAAGGAAACTACCACCATTATATTTGGATGGACACGCGACAACGATCTGTGGATTTCAGGAGAAAATGCTCTGGATGAAAGCGAGAGGGGAGGAGCTAAAACTCCCGGATCTCAAATTCCCGAAGTAAATAATGATAGTCCGATGGGGAAGGATGCGTGGCGAAAGATATGCAACTTCGGGGCTTCTTCCTAGACACTAGCCTTGCACAACTTTGACGTGTCAAATACACGCGAGCCTTTGATCTAATCGTGATCTACGATTGGGGAAACCCCACTTTTGTTTCCACGCACTGCTCTTGGATGGAACCTAGCCCCTGCTGCAAATATAAATGACTTACAATCACTTTGAGAGTTTGGGCTCCAGCTCTTCAGGACTTCTCAATTCATATCTCTTACAATTCTCTGAAGTGATGAATTCCTAAAGTGAGAGATCTGACGATGCATGGCCCTTTTATTTGGATGGTCGAGATTCACTTCAGGACCTTTAGTACTTCATGGCTTTTGGTGATACTGTTCCCAAGATCAATGGTCCTTGTTGGTTTGAGATCAATGGTCCACAATTATTTCGGGAATTCAGGCTTCGGCTCTTCGAGACTCTTCAACGCACAGCTTACACAATCCTTCGAAGTAAATCTTTCAAAGTATGGGATCTTCCTCCACGTGTTCTCTAGGTTCGAATGACCGAGATTTACTTTGGGAGCTCGGGCTTTGGGATTTTGCTTCAGTTTACTCACACAATCCTTCAAATTTAATCTTCAGAAGTGTGAGATCCATTGACACGTGTCCTCGTCCTTCAATGGCTCAGATTTACTTTGAGATTTCGGCTCCTATGCCTAGTCGTTAATCCTTGCGCGACTATGAAAAAATGACTGCCCGAGAGCTGCCGATATGAAATGCCCCTGGGATCTCCGCCATTGAGAAATGAACCCAACCACTGCTTGTATCTCATCCCCAAAATAGACTTCTTTGAATGTTGCGCTTGTTCTTATGGATGTTTCTTGTGCAAGAAAAATATTTGGACAACTGCAGGGACCCTTGACAACTTCATGTGATAACATTGGATCCACAAGGGATGGCATGCTCCCTGTGAGCTTCCAAGAACCAGCAGTTTCAGTGCCTTAGATGTTGGGTTGTGGAGTCGAGCTCAAATACATTTCGTTGAAGACAACAGGCTGATACATACACTACTCTACTTACAAAAATAAAGAAAACACACATGCTCCAAAAGGGGCTTATATATATACAATCCTAAACTAACCAATTTTTACAATGTGCTAGGTGAAAACAAGCTTCCACTAGAGCCATTGAAGTAACTTCCTAATTGAAAACTTATTTACTATGTCACTGATCAACAAGAGGCAATAAAACTGTGACAACAAACTAATTACATTCTTCATATTACATCCCAATGATGAAGGTAAGATAAAGTTTGAAGGCTTCAAAACATTGAGGAAATGCAATTCCATGTACTCCCTTACAGGGTCATAAAATAGGTGATAAAACTTACTAGGTTGGTAACAAAAAACCTACTTAGTTTTATAGTTTCGCACATATGACTGAATGTCTATGGAAAGCACAGGTGAGCAAAAGGCTGGTGCAGGCTACTGATCCACTTCTCCTTTGTCTGGTCTGACCACATTTTCCAGTTGATGGAACGTAATCTCCTCATGTATACCAATGGATGGGTCTTTCTCTCTATCATGCTTCTCTTGGTAAACTCTTTCTCTTTCATTAGAAGGTTGGTTTCTAATTATTTCTTCTTCTAAGAAAAAAAATACCTCAACATCTTCGTCACTGTCTCCATAATGATAAAATAGAGGAGGATCCTTGAATGAAATACCAAGAGGCATCCTCTGCCCAACATGAGAAGATTTTTCTTCACTGCTACAAAAAAGTTTCCTTTTGTTGGCCCTTGGGTAAGGAAGCAAGCGAAGATCAAGGCATAAAAGGTGAAATGCAAACTGCACGGAAGACACAGTGACTGTTACTGGGTCGAATTGAGAAAAAGAGAAGAAAATATGGAGCAAAGTTAAAGGAAGCAATTCGTTGGATGAGGAGATTGAGGATGACAAATAATCAAGGAAGAAGGATTGTGGACAACTCAACAAGTGGAAAAGCCACCATTGGATTCTTTGGAGCACCATGCAAGAAGGAAGGAAAGATAGGCTCGCGAAGCCCTGAAAACACGGGTCAATTTGATCTAGGGTTTTAGACACTTTTGACACCTAGGTTTCGGCCTAAGGATATCGGTGAGATATTGTAATGTATAAATAAGAACCTAGATGAGGAAAGTGGGTTCGTTCTAGTTTTACTATTGGAATGAGTGATTAGTTTTGTGTGAGAGCCTTCTGGTATTGTAGTATCTTCAGCTGGGTGCGAGATCAGTCCTACAGCTGGGTGCGTAGGAAGGGGAGAGACAGAGAGGAGAAGAAATAAGTTTTTCTAGCTAAGAGTGCAGACAAGAAATGTATGCTTCATCTTAATATATTATAAAGCACAATTCTGTGGACATAGCCCTAAAGAGAGGGTGAACCACATATATATTGTGTCATGTGTGTGATTTATGCTTTGTTGATGCAGGAGCATCACCTTCAAATATTACAGCGCACACATGGAGGCAAAAGGAAGACATCTCAGCAATGACAGAGTTTCAAATCGAGCATTAAATCAAAATTTAAATTGGTTGTTGAGATATTTTTGTATCAACATTTTTTAATGTAACTTGTTTGTAAAGTCTCCAAGGACTGTAAGAGATCACAGGCATGGAGTGTGACTTTGCCTGATAGTAATTAGAAGTTAATGTAATAGGACTGGGTAGGTGTGGTTTTAAAATTTTTGAAATGATAGATTTCATAATAGGACGGGAGAGCTCATGGAGCCAATCCTTAGATAGTTAATTTCTACATTGTAATAGGGCAGTATGGATGAGTAATGATAGAAGAGACCAGTAGAGCAGAGTAGAGTAGAGAAGAAATGTTATGTACTTTTCATTTTTTATGAATGAATAGAACAGACGAAAATTTGTCCCAAATCTGTTGGAGTTGTGTTCATCGTGAGTATGAATAAATGAATGTTATTCTGTGTATGTGTAGTAGTTACAATTAATTTTTATGCATGAGTGATTGAGAGGTTTACTATATGAATCTGTAATGAAGCTAGATAAGTTTCAATTGTTTCTTCTGGACCTTGTATGCAAGGTGTGCATCCTGAACGCAAGGTGTGCATTGAATGAGTCTCGAAGCGAATAAGAGAGAGGGTGGTTCAGAATGCACAAAGGAAACTTGATAATCCAAGTGCAAGGAGTGCACAAAGTTTAGAGTTGAATAAGTTCGAAGAAACAACAAAGAAGAATTTCAAGTGGGCATGAGGTATTTTCTTTTCAAGAAAATCCCTTCGAATCTGAGTTGTTCGAGATCCTTGAACGCAACGTGTGTGTAGGAGTTTGAATATTCAAGAAGAAGAAGAAGCTCAGGATGGAGTGTGCTTTTGTGCAGAGAGATCCAGCTAAAGAAGGATTGAAAACTAAGTCCTTGACACTTAGAAAATATTCTAAGTCTGGAAATGAGTGCAGGTTCAGGAGGGAGATCACAGTAGTCATCAAATCTAAGCACAGAGAGCCGACAGTCGTCGGATCTGGAAGAACTGCGAGGAGTTTAACGGACGATAGAGATACTTCAAGAGGAAGTGCCTATCTACTAAAAACATTTAGATCTATGGAAGTAGTGTGAACCTTAGCACCTTGTGTCCAAAGTAGGATTTCGACATTTGACATTTGGAGGAACAAGGGTGAAGTTCCTTCATACTCGCATGTTGCGAAATCCCGATGACAGTCAGATTTCACGGGGGATGCGTGTCAACTGGTGAGAGATCAAGAGCTGAGATGCGTGGAAGTTGAGCAACATTTTTTTGACTTGCAATTGAGAGTGGTCAAAGGGGAGGATCACACAGATTCATGACTCGTGAAATAGCGATGAGATTGTAGCCGTCAGTTCAAAAAAATCTATGTCGTAGATTTCCCAAGGGAGGTTTCAACATTTTGTGTACTGCGGAAACACAAGAGAGAGTCTTTAGATTCTCATGCCAAAAATCGTGAAAAGGAGAATCGTGATCAGATCCTGACTGTTGACCAAGACGAGTGTGGACCGTCGATCTAGTGGGGTCGAGGGATTTTGGGGTTTTGGTCACTGGGGAATTTTGAGTGAGGACTTCCCAAAGTTTCCAAATGGAAATCGCCGAAAGGATCAACACCATTGATCCACGGTGAGGTTTGGACTGTTGAGCATCCAAGAGAACTTTGTGGTTTTGGCACCCAGGAGATCTGAAGACAGAGACCATCTGACTTTTCCAGTTTCATCCTGAAACACTTTGTGGTTTGGCCCTAAGCCACAGGAGAAGGGTCATATGGAAAAAGGTGAAGGGTGGCGCTAAATTTTCGTCAGGGGTTAGTTCGTGGATCGACATTTCGGGGACCAGGGAGTTGAGGAAAGAAAAGTCATGAGACGTGGAGTCCCAACTCACAAACTTCGCGAAACGCAAAGCACCTTCGGATAAGGCTAGTGGTCACCACTGGTGGTTACACGGAAGGGAATATTTCACCTAGTGATGTTCACGTAGGTGGGGTTTCAACAGAGGGACCTGTGGATTCGTTTAATTGAGGTTCCAGCAGGGACTAAAGATTTGTTTTCAACTCAAGGAGATAAAACGATCCAGTGACCGGGAGGTCGAAAAACCCTGCCAAGGTAGGGGGCTTGCATCAGGTGGTATTAGAGCCTAGATTCAAATTTGTTTGCAGACAGAAGACAAAGGAAAAAGAGGAAAGTTGGTGCCATTTGTGGTATCAAAGAAATTTTCAACTTTTGTCAGTAGGTGACAAAGTGGAGTCATGCCACCAAGAAGACGCAGAGCGAGTGCAGAGATGGAAGAAGAGATGAGGTGACTCAGAATGATATTAGATGCCATGGAGACATCACAGAGAAGAGCACCAGACGCTGGTGATGACAGTGAATCTGAAAGCGAATAATCCAAAGGCGAGTAAAATGTAGTAGATGATGCTGCACAAGATCGCTTGATAAAAGTTGTTTTGAAGATAGGAGCTAGAGAAAGGATAGATGTACCTATGTATGAAGGCAATCTGGAAGTTGAAGAATTGTTAGAATGGGTACGCACCATGGAAAAGTAGTTCTATTATGAAGATATCGAAGAGGAAACGATGGTGAAGCATGCAGTAACAAGACTGAAATGCCATGCAATGTTATGGTGGGATGAACTGCAAGCCGAAGAAAGAAGGAATGGTAAACAAAAAATTAAAAACTGGGATAGGATGGTAGCTAAGATGAAAGCCAAGTTTATCCCGAAGGATTACCAGATCAATATTTATACAAGACTAAAGAACCTGAAACAAAGAGGTTTATCAGTGAAGGAGTACATTGAAGAATTTTACCGACTGAACATCAGGGCTGGAAAGAAGGAGAATGAAGATGAGAAGACATATAGATATATCAATGGGTTGAGATATGAAATTCAAGAGGAAATCAGCATGATATCTGTCAGTAAAGTCAAGGATTCCTATCAAGAAGCCTTGAAAGCTGAGGAAAAATTAGGCAGGAGGCAAAGCCAACGAAGCAGAGGCGGAATTTCAAGTAGACGCAAAGGAACCAACAGAGAGAAGTTCCAGAAGTCAAAGCCTGAAGCTGAAAAAAAACATAGCCACCATGAGAAAGGGGGAAGTTCCAAAGAAGGACAACATGGAGGAAGGAGTTCTTTTCCCAAAGGTAGAGGAAGAGGAAGAGCCATAGGAGGCGTAGTTAAATGTTATACCTATGGAATAGAGGGACACAAATCTTGGGAATGTCTTAACAGAAAAAGGGAAGAAGAAAGGGAAGCACACATTACCGAAGCATAGAGGCATGTGGAAGTAGAAGTTGCAGAAGGAGGAAGAAACCTAATGATGAGGAAAATTCTTCTCAAACCAGAGAAGGAACTAGAGGAACTAGTTCAGTGGACAAGCCTATTCAGAATCACTTGCAAGATGAAAGACAGAGTTTGCAAGGTGATCATAGACAGTGGAAGCACTAGTATTCTAGTATCTATAGAGATGGTGGAAAAGATGGAGTTGAAGACAACTACACATCCAAGGCCATACAAGGTATCATGGTTGCAAAAAGGAGATCAAGTCATGGTAAGTCAACAATGCGAAGTTGAGTTTATAATAGGAGGTTACAAAGATGAAATACTGTGTGATGTCATTCCTATGGATGTCTATCAGATTTTAATGGGGAGGCCATGGAAATATGACCGAAAGGTTATTCATGATGGAAGGAAGAATACCTATACCCTAGAGAAGAATGGTAGGACACATAGGTTTCTACCCATAGAAGATAAAGAGAAAAAGACAGAAGCTAGTTCAAGCATACTTCTCATGAGTGGGAAGGAACTCTTGAATGAATTCAAGAAGGAAAAAGAAATGCAGTTTGTTGTAGTGAGGAAGCCTAGAGTTATCCTTATGAATACTTCTGTAGAATATTTTCCTATAGAAATCCAAGAACTATTAGAGAATTTTGCTGATATAGTTGTGGATGAGTTACCACACTCATTTCCACCTATTAGGAGCATAAGCCATCATATTGACCTTATTCCAGGAGCTAGTTTACCAAACAAAGTAGCTTATAGGTTGACACCTAGAGAGAATGAGGAGATCAAGAATCAAGTCCAAGAATTTTTGGATAAAGGGTTATTCAGGGAAAGCCTAAGCCCATGTGCAGTACCGACTGTATTAAGTCCAAAGAAAGATGGAGGATGGAGGATGTGTACAGATTCCCGAACCATCAACAAGATAACCATTAGGTACAGATTTCCTTTACTGAGGATGGATGATTTGATGGTCTGTATGAGTGGAGAAAGTTATTTTTCAATGATAGTCTTGAAGAGAGGATATCATCAAATAAGAACGAGAGAGGGAGATGAATGGAAAACAACATTCAAGATGAATGAAGGATTGTTTGAATGGTTGGTCATGCCGTTTGCATTGACAAATGCACCAAGTACATTTATGATATTGATGAATGAAGTGTTGAAAGACTTCATCGACAAATTTTTCATAGTATATCTGGATGATGTACTAATCTTCAGCAAGACAAAGGAAGAGCACCTAAGATAATTGACATTATTGATGGAAAGGTTGCAACGAGAGAAACTGCTGATAAATATGAAGAGTTATTTTATGAAGAAGGAGCTCATATATTTGGGTTTCATAATCTCGTCAAATGAATTGAAGATGGATCCAGAAAAAGTGATAGCAATCAGAGAATGGTCGTCACCAAGCAAAATATTTGAGATAACAAGTTTCCATGGGTTAGCGAGTTTTTATAGGAAATTTATCAGAAATTTCAGTGGCATATGTGCACCCATGTTGGACACTGCGAAGAATAAACACAATTCCTTCAGTTGGACAGAGGAAGCTGAAAAAAGTTTCGAAGTGTTGAAGGAAAAGATCACAAAGAAGCCAATTCTAGTCTTACCAGATTTTGGAAAACCATTTCAGGTGAGATGTGACGCCAGTGGATTAGCTATTGGAGCAGTCTTGAGTCAAGATAATAAAACAGTTGCTTATTTCAGTGAGAAACTGAATGATGCCAAGCAAAATTATTCCACATATGACAAGGAGTTTTACGCAGTGATTCAAGATTTGAAAAAATGGAGGCATTATCTAATTCCTAAAGAATTTGTCTTCTATAGTTGTTAGCATCATTTCTTGTAAAGGGGGTGTTTTCCTAAAAGATAGGCCCCTTTGGGTGGAAAATGCAAAGAAGTGGGGTAAAAACCCACTTACGCTAAGTTTGGGGTGAAAATGCGCATTTCGTTAAGCAACGCGCAAAACTGGGTGGCTAGGATCGACGTGCCCAGATCTACGGTCAAGGTTGGATTCCGGAGTCCCCTCGCCTTTCTACCTTTAAAGCGAAGGGGGGGGGGGTCCAGAATTGAGTGCAAAAATTTGAGAGGCTAAGATTAAGGCACCTGGATTTACGACTGAGAATGGATTATGGACCCCCCCCCGCTATTCTTCCTTTAATGAGGGGGGCGGGGGGTCCGGAATGGGCGGCTTAAAGTGGGTCCCCCTTTTTTCACATCTCTGATTCCCTCCGCTTACTGCCTTCCGCCATGTGTCTTCCACTCAATTCCATTCTAGCCCACCTTATTCCCATTTTCTCGCTCCCACCTGTCACCTCCTGCCATGTGCCTCTCTCTCCCTCCTAGCCACGTCCACCTGTGTCGTGTCTTCACTCCCTGACCTATCACATTGCGGCCTCCTTGTAACCTTTTTGCGACACATCAACTCACCGTCTAGTGTTGCAGTCCCTATCTATCCACCTCCTGGCTCTCACACCTCAGAGCCCATGAGTGCTACCATGTTCACATGGCCCCTCCTCAAATCATCATCCTTTCACCTCCTACCATGTGTCTCTCTCTCTTCCAGTCACCTCCACCTGTATGGTTGTCTTTTTTCTCCCTTTGCCTTTCACACTTTCACTCCACCTCAACACACCTTCTGCCACCCATAGCCCCCTGCCTCTGTATCACGTCCACCATCTGGTTCCCCCCCACAACAGTTCAGCGAAGTAGAAGACAACCAAAGGCAGACTGCCACGTCTTACAGATGTAGAGTTGACCAGGCCGCACCTGATCCCGAGGAAGCATTTATTAAGGTGGTTGATGGTGGTTGAAAGTCATCTCCTTCCATAAATAGAAGGTCGGGAAGAGATAAGCGCAAAGGTGGACTGTCAGCCCATCTTGATAGAGATTGCGTCTGGCAAACGACTACATGGGCAGTCTGCCCAATGTCTACATGCGCAGATTGACAAAGATTGTGTCTGACAAATGACTGCATGAGAATTCTTCCCAACGTCTGCATGCGCAACCTGACAGAGAAACTCACCTATGCAAAGCATTGAATTCATGACATGATCATGCCTTGCTTGAGTTAGTTCCAAGTATATGCAGGCATTTTTTCCATTTTGTAAGTATCAATGGTAGAGAGAAGCTCCCGACTATAAAGATTTAAGTTAGCCTTTGGTTCTCTGGTTATAGATTGATATTTTGAGATTTCTTGTTTAATGGCTGCCAACTTCCTCCTTTCCTTTTTCCTCTGAATCTTGAAGCCAGGGCATGGATGTTCCAGTCGGGTGTTGTTATAACTATATGATGTATGTTTGATTGTATTAGTTCTGCAATGTTTGATATTTACTTTGAAGTTTCTCGAGTCTGAGAGGATCTCATATCCAAAACCTTTCCCCTTTCTTTCACTCCATTTACTCACCACTATGCAAATTTACTGGCTTAAGTTAGATCAATGCCTCGCGTGTCTTTGCTGTTCCAACCCAGTCTTCTGAGTTGAGCGATATTGTTCTGAGTTTACTTCCATTCAATCACCCTCTTTTAAACAAATTGTGACATAAACTGATGGGCGTCGGGCTCTTCTCCTACTGCAATCCAGGAGTGACTTCTGATGCCAACAATAGTGATAATCATGATTTGGAATTTATTACTAGGAAAGAAAAGTTGAATCAGAAACATGCAAAATGGGTAGAATTCATGCAGAATTTTACTTTTGTTATTAAACAAATTGTTGGAACTGCTAACAAAGTTGCAGATGCTTTGAGCAGAAGAAGTTTGATTGTACAGGAATTGTAGGTGAAGACATTGGGGTTCGAACACCTCGAGGAGATGTACCAAGAAGATGCAGATTTTAAAGAAGCGTATGAGGCATGCAATAATCCTTTATTAGGAAACAGAATCCCATGGAATGAATATTTAATTCAGGATGGATTATTGTTCAAGGGGAGCCGATTATGTATTCTGGAGTGCTAATGAGAGACAACCTGTTGAAAGAGAACCACAATGGAGGTTTAGTTGGACACTTTGGTCATGAAAAGACGTTTGCACAGTTGAGTAATTTGTATTATTGGTCGAGCATGAGAACAAAGGTGAAGAAGTTCGTGAACAAATGCAGAATCTGTCAGTATGCAAAAGGGAGACAACAAAACACTGGTTTATATCAGCCATTACCAATTCCAGAGAGGCCGTGGGATGCAATCAGTATGTATTTTGTTTTGGGATTGCCTAGAACTCAAAAAGGGAGCGATTCTATATTTTTTGTGGTGGAAAAATTCTAAAAAATGGCACATTTCATACCATGCCAGAAGACAAGCGATGCCACACACATTGCCAATTTTTTTTTTAGAGAAGTAGTAAGACTACATGGATTGCCAAGGAGCGTAGTTTCAGACAGAGACACCAAATTTGTAGGACACTTTTGGAGGACTCTATGGAAGAGGTTGGGGATGAACTTATCCTTTAGTTCATCATATCACCCTCAGACAGATGGACAGACTAAGGTAGTAAACCAAAGTCTTGGAAAATTACTGAGAAGTTTAGTCACTGAGCAAGGTAAACAATGGGATCTGATTCTGGCACAGGTAGAATTTTCATTCAACAATTCAGTGAATAGGAGCATAAGGAAAAGTCCATTTGAAATTATGTATGGTATACAACCAAGGGGGATTTCAGAATATAGATATTTAAATCAAGATGAATTCAGAAGTGCTAGAGAATAATATTTTGCAACATAGATGCAGAAACTCCATGACAGAGTCAGAGAACAGCTACAGGACAACAGTCGGAAATTCAAGAACAGAGTTGATCAAAAGAGAAGATAAGTTCAATTCGAAGTTGGAGATGAATTTTTATCACATTTGAGAAAAGAGAGGTCCCCAAGAGGAACATACAACAAATTAAAGATGAAGAAGATTGGACCATGTAGGATTCTCAAAAAATTTGCAGCCAATGCTTATGAGATTGAGTTGCAAGAAAATGTTGGGATATCACCCATATTCAATGTTGCAGACTTGTATCCTTACAGGATAGACGAAGAAGGAGAATAAGATGATTAGAAGGAGATTCAGTGGGAAGAGCAATTTCCCACAGCAGAAAAACCTCAGATGGAGAAAATTATTGAGCAGAGGGATGGAAAGAAAACTAGGAGAAAGACATATCCTAAGTATTTGGTGAAATGGAAAGATCACCCAATGGAATATGCAAGTTGGGTCACAGAACCTGATATTTTAAAACATGGAAAGACCGTGCAGGAGCTCATGGATAGGAGTCCATCAAAATTTTTAACCAGAGGATTATGATGCAGGAGCATCGCCTTCAAAGATTACAATGCACACATGGAGGCAAAAAGAAGACATCTCAACAATGACAGAGTTTCAAATCAAGCATTAACTCAAAATTTAAATTGGTTGTTGAGATATTTTTGTATCAACATTTTTTAATGTAACTTGTTTGTAAAGTCTCTAAGGACTGTAAGTGGTTGCAGGCATGGAGTGTGACTCTGCCTGATAGTAATTAACAGTTAATGTAATAGGACTGAGTAGGTGTGGTTTTAAAAAGTTTGAAATGATATATTTCGGAATAGGACGAGAGAACTCGTGGAGCTAGTCCTTAGATAGTTAATTTGTACATTGTAATAGGGCAGTATGGATGAGTAATGGTAGAAGCGATCAATAGAGTAGAGTAGAGTAGAGAAGAAATGTTATGTAATTTTTGTTTTTTATGAATGAATAGAACAGATGAAAATTTGTCCCAAATCTGTTGGAGTTGTGTTCATCTTGAGTATGAATAAATGAGTGTTATTCTGTGTATGTGTAGTAGTTACAGTTCATTTTTATGAATGAGTGATTGAGAGGTTTGTTGTATGAATCTGTAATGAAGCTAGATAAGTTTCAATTGTTTCTTCTGGACCTTGTATGCAAGGTGTGCGTTGAATGCGTCTTGAAGCAACTCAGAGAGAGCGTGGTTCAAAACGAACAAAGGAAAATTGATAATCCAAGTGCAAGGAGTGCGCAAAGCTTAGAGTCGACTAATTTCAAAGAAACAACAAAGAAGAATGCCAGGTGGGCATGATGTATTTTCTTTTGAAATAAATCCCTTCGAATCTGAGTTATTCAAGATCCCCAAACGCAAGGTGTGCGTAGGAGTTCAATCTTCAAGAAGAAGAAGAAGCTCAGGAGGGAGTGTGCTTTCGTGCACAGAGATCCAGTTGAAGAAGGACTGAAGACTAAGTCCTTGACACTTAGAAAATCTTCTAAGTCTAGAAATGAGTGCAGGTTTAGGAGGGAGATCATAGTAGTAGTCAGATCTAAGCGCAGAGAGCCAACAACCGTCGGATCTGGAAGAACTGTGAGGAGTTGAACGAATGGAAAAGATACTTCAAGAGGAGGTGTCGATCTACCAAAATTAGTTAGATATGTGGAAGTAGCATAAACCTTAGAAACTTGTGTCCAAAGGAGGATTTTGACATTCGACGTTTGGAGGAACAAGGGTGAAGCTCCTTCGAACTCGCGTGTTGTGAAATCTCGACAACTGTCATATTTCACGGGGGACACGCGTTAACTGGTGAGAGATCAAGAGCTGAGATGTCTGGAAGTTGAGAAATGTTTTGATGACTTGTGATTGAGAGTGGTCAAAGGGGAGGATCACACAGATTCATGACTCGCGAAACAATGACAAGATCATAGTCATCAGTTCAGAGAATACGCTGTAGATTTCCCAAGGGAGGTTTCAACATTTCATGTACCGGGGAAATGAAAGAGAGAGTCTTTCGACTCTCATGCCAAAAATCACGAAAAGGAGAATCGCGATTAGATCTTGACCATCGGCCAGGACGAGTGTGGACCATTGATCCAGTGGGGTTGAGGGCTTTCGAGGTTTTGGTCACTAGGGAATTTGGAGTGAGGACTTCCCAAAGTTTCCGAAAGGAAATTGCTGAAAGGATCAACACCGTTGATCCACGGTGAGGTCTATACCATTGAGTCTCCAAGAGAAATTTGTGGTTTCGGCACCCGGGATATTTGAAGACAGAGATCATTTGACTTTGCCATTTTCTAAGTCCCAAAACTCTTTGTGGTTTGTCCCTAAGCCACGAGAGAAGGGTCATATGGAAAAAGGCGAAGGGAGGTGCTAAATGACAGTCAGGGGTTAGTTCGTGGATTGGCATTTTGGGGACTGGGGAGTTGAGGAAAGAAGAGTCATGAGACATGGAGTCTTTACTCACGAACTTCACGAAATGTGAAGCACCTTCAGATAAGGCTAGTGTTCACCTCTAGTGGTTACACGGAAGGTAAGCTTGTACCTAGTGTTGTTCGCGAAGGTGGGGTTTGTATAGAGGGACCTGTGGATTCATTTAATTGAGGTTCTAGAAGGGACCAAAGAGTTGTTTTCAGCTCTAGGAGATAGAACGATCCAGTGAACGGGAGGTCGGTAGACCCTGCCGAGGTAGGGCGGCTGCATCATTTGTTCTTTGTCATTTTAGATAATGCTATTGCATTACTGTGTTAGATATGATCGATAGTTGTGTGGAGTAGATATAAGATGATTAGTGATATATGAATGTTGTATTGTTCTTGTATTAGATCCACTTGATATTCCCTTTGGTTGTAGACATCTCTGTCCTGCAACCCCCCCATAGTTGCTTCAAGTGAGATTGCATCTCCTTCGCAGGTGTTGCTGAAAGGGCCAGTAGTTAGGGCTTGTTGGTGTGATATTGGAGCTGAACCTTGCGTTTTCCCCTGTGCCAACAATGGTTCCATTGTCGGGACATAAATATTCGTGAGGGAATGTCAAGGTGGTTTCCATCAAAGACAGAGATTCAATAGTGGATAACGAATCAAGAAAAGGACTTCACTGAAGCCCAAAACAAGAACCCTAATATTAGTACAGAGGATTGGTTAGGAAGATATATATTTATCGATATACACAAGATTTTCTTTGGAGGAATCCATCAGGAGCTATATGAGTGGGTGGCTAGGTTAGCAGATACCCAGTTTAAGGTCAAATCTAGACGTCTTGTGGTTTGGACATTGGTGTTGATCAAGAAGGTCAAGGGAGTTGATAACATTGTGTCAAGAGAATTAGATCACTAGTTTGATAGAACCATTGGAGGGTACATCGCCAAGTTTGTTGTTGACAGAGTAGAGTCATATAGCCAAGCCGAGAGATATTTCTTCAAGGGACCCAGAGGAAAATTTTTACACTTTCTAAAGTTGAGAATCAAGATGCTATTACATGAGAAGAACATCTTGAAGATACAGTAGATTGGTCGAATTTCAAAAAGCTAATGTTCAAGAATTCAGACAGCGACAACAACACAGTGGTTGGACATACGCGTAGTGGGAGAGTGTTCAAAGAAGTTCATATTGAAAACCTATTCAAGCAGAAATACGGGGATGAGGTTTCTACAGTGGAGAAGAGGTAGATCTAATGGACAAAGAGCACTCAGAACCCGCTAGGACAGAGGAGGGAAAATATGAAGAACCTTGCCAGGATGAGCTAAAAACTTAAGGAACTTCACAGACTGCTGAAGTAAGTAATATTAATCCCCCTATTGTTTCAGCAGCACTAAGTAACTAGAATAGTCAAAGTCACCAGAGTCCTCAGAGTACTATTACTAGCATTTCAGCGTATACTCAGATAGGAAATCTAGGCAGCTCTATAGAATATGAGATGAGGCTCCCTATCTTTAGGGGATATGGATCTGAATATCCTGATCAACACTGGTTTCTATGTGAAGCCATATGGAATATTAAAAATGTCACCGACGAAGATGTTAAAAGAACTCAGTTTAGCACTACTCTAAGAGATCACGCACTGAGCTGGTACATGAAACTTGTCCAAGGACTTGCACAACCTAAGCCACTGAATGAGATCAAGAATGAGTTGATTGCAGAGTTCAAGAAACCCAAATCGTTGTCACAATGTATTACAGAGTTGAAAGAAATAAAGCAGAAGGTAGTCGAACCTGTTTGGGAATTCGATCAGAGGTTCAAGACCTTAACAGGCTGATTAACTTTTCAGATCCTAGATGATAAGAAAAAGGAATGTTTCATCACTGATCTCTTACCACACATTAGATTTCCTCTGATGCAATAGAAGGTTTCTTCACATTCCGAGGCACTGGAGATCGCCATGAAGCTAGAATCATCCCCTATGGGAGAATCCATCTTAGGTATGAGTCAAATCTTGAGTCATCTAACCAGTTTGTCTCTACAGGTTGAGGATATGAAGAAAGACAAGGGAAAGGATAAAAGAGAATACATATGGTGTGTCTGATGCAAATCAGAAGGCCATGATAAGGAGCGTTGTCCCCTATTCCATGAATACTTGGCATCTGGAGCTCCAAGCCCTTTGAAGAAAGTCATCCTACCCTGGTGCGAGGTATGCAGAAATAGACATTGCCCTGGTGAGTGCGATTACATGAAAAAATATGTTCATACACCTACAAATTTGTATTGCATGTTCTATAAGTCCATGGGGCACGATGATGGGGATTGTAGGGATTATGACCTCATGCATGAAAGGTCAAGAGACAAATACAAAATTCAAGGTGAAGTACAACAAGAAGGAAACACTACGTAGTATAACTCTCCAGGAAGAGGAAACATCAACCCTCATGGTGGATTCAGGGGAAGAGGACGAGGAGGAGGCATGGGCCGAGGTCGAGGACATATCATCAGTTACAATTGCACGCAACTAGGACACTTAGCAAGGGACTGTCAAAACCCTTGTACCACTTAAAGCTACTGCAACTCATTCGTACATGTTATAGAATATTGTCCTGTGCTACTAGCGAAGCTTCAGGAGAGATAAGGGCCTCAGAAGAACCCGCAAGTGCAGCTGATATATGCTGAACCTCATAGAGAAGACCCTAGAGTCATTGTTATCACTAGAGGAGGCGTTGTTATAGGAGAAGACAAAATGACCCAAGGAAAAACTACAGAAGACTCAGGAGTCAGTAAAGCTACAGAGAAGAGCCAAATTTTTTATGCAAAGAAATAAAAACAAATGTTTGAGGAGGCAAGAAAATAATTCAGGGGAGACCAAGGTTATTCATCAAAGACACGACTAGAAGTGAGAGAATATGGAATGCCTTTGGCATTTGATCAGTCTTCTCTGCCAAAAGAAGGAAAATAGGTAAGAAAGCTCATGAAATTTTTACATACTTGTATTAAGTTAATTCAGGATGAAAGCGCTATACAGGAACTACAAAATTTAATCAGACAGTATGCGCTAGGAAAGATAGACCCCTTACTGAAAATGGCAGTACACCAAGTCTCTAGAAGGAAAAGGACAAACAAGGAATTACACTTGAATGCTCAAATAAGAGAGTATGATATAGACTATGTGGTCCTCGACTTAGGGTCGGAGGTCAATGTCATGACGAAGCAAACCTGGACACTGATGGGAAAACCCAAGTTGATCTATTCCCCTATTAGGCTTAGGATGGCTAATCAACAAGATGTAATCCCTTTTGGAAGTCTGGAACATGTCCCTATGGACATCGACGGAGTAAGTATGTTTGCTGATTTTGGGGTAATTGAGATAGTTGATGGTAGTTGTCCTTACCTTGCGCTGTTAGGAATTGATTGGGCTTTCAATAATTTCACTATGGTTGATATAAATAAAATATGTATGAAATTTGAAGGAGATGGCCTTAGGGTCATTGCACCTTTATATCCAGATGAAGGTCAATGATACACAAAACCTATCAGAGAAGAAGACTGCGCATGAGAACTGGAAAACATATACAAACTAACAGCCAAAGAACAAGATTACATTAATCCTATGGCAGATGGGAACCTAAGCTGACGAAGTGATAGTGCATGTTCATCAGATTCAAAAGAATCACTGGAGAACTGGTAGAACAAAATGTATGAAGTATCTACAAGGATATGCGTTAGATTAACCAGAGAAGTTCACTGGATCGACACAACGATAAGTAACTTACCCACCTTTGATGGTTTGAACCCTTTAGAAACCTTCTTGTCAGAATTCAAAGCAATTGTACCAACACAATAGATATTGTTGGCAATGGACGAGGCCTTGAAAGAAACACCAACAAGATGGTGGGGGACACACAAAAGTAATATTACACACTGGGTACAATATCGTACTTTGATGACAACGCAGTTCTCAACACAAGTAGAAGGCTGTGAAGTTAGGTACATAGGTTGAAGTTGTCTGGAGGACTATGTGTGGAGTTGCGAGTAATCCTGGAGAAACATTCCTCAAGAGAAGTGGGTGCACAAATTCATTAACACAATTGGACACAAACCCTATCAAATGGTACCTTCAAGCATAGTTGTGCCTCATTACTACAAATTGGGAAGGTATGACTCAGAATTTTGTAACTACCTTCTTATTTGAAAGTCAATTTCCTTCAATAGATCAAGAATTACAGATAGTAAGAAAGAAATTATTTGAGGAGGCCTCTAGCCTTCCTTTAGAACAAGAAGAGGACAAATGGACTGTGCCCCTCCATAAACTACAAGGTTGTTACAACATCAATGCTGATGAAGACGATGATCTGAGGAAGGTGAACATCATAGAAATAGAGGAAAAAAGACATGTGGAAGGACTGGGAGTCGAGATACCATTCATTGGATAGCCGATCAAGATCAATAAAGTTAATATTGGAATAGAGAAAACACTAAATATTGCAAATGTTGGAGATTATTGGGATGCTGCCACTATTGACAAAATCACAGAGTTACTGCATGAATATCAGGACTTGTTTCCAACCAAGTTCACTGATATGAAGGGAATTAAAGGGTATATAGGAGAGATGAGGATCCCTTTGAATCCATTTGAAAGACCATTCAAACAAATACCTTATAGGTTGAACCCTAAATATAAGGATAAAGTGAAGATTGAGGTCGACAAAATGCCGAAAGCAGGAATTATAGAACCTGTTGAAGAGTCAAAGTGGATTAGCCCTATGGTGGACCAAGACAAGAAAACATGAGAGATCAAGATCTGTGTAGATCTCAGGAAGCTGAATGATGCTTGTTTACATGACCCATTCCCTACACCATTCACTGACGAAGTGTTAGATAATTTGGGAGGCTAGGAGGTATATTCTTTTACAGATGGATTTTCAGGATACCATCAGATCTAGATTGCCAAGGAAGATCGTCATAAGACCACATTTGTAATAGAATGGGGATCCTATTAGTATATAGTGATGCCATTTGGATTGAATAATTCCCCAACCATCTTTTCCAGGGTGGTGGTCGAAGAATTCAAGGAGTTTCTACATAAATTTCTAGAAGCATATTTTGATGATTGGATTTTTTTTAGTTTGTTGAAAAATCACATTGAATGTTTAAGGCTAATGTTGGACAAGTGCATGCAGTGTCAGATTGCCTTAAATATGAAGAAGTGCATCTTCTTCTCACCATTTGGAGTGTTGTTAGGACATATTGTGTGCAAGCAAGGTTTGCTGGTAGACCCATCTAAAATTGTCATTATAGTTGATCTGCCACCTCCTACTTTAGTCAAACAATTGCGCACTGGGCTGGGACATATTGGATATTACAGGAAGTTCATTAAAGGATATGCCCAGATTACAACACCTATGGAGAAAATTTTGAATAAATACTGTCAATTTCACTGGACAGAAGAATGCCAGCAGAGCTTCGACATGCTAAAACAGGAGATGGTTACTGCACCTATCCTGGTTTTTCCAGATTGGAGAAAGGAATTTCACTTGCATGTCGATGCATATTCCATTACATTAGGAGTTGTGTTAGCATAGCCAAGAATAGGAGACATTGACCACCCGTTATATTTTGCTAGTAGAAAACTATCCACATCTAAGATTAATTACACCACTACTGAGAGAGAATGGTTAGCCATGGTGTATGCACTGCAGAAATTTCACCACTACTTGTTGGGAGGGCACTTTAAAATGTTTATTGATCACTTCATGCTGAAATACCTAGTCAACAAGACGGTGTTGGGGGGGAGAATATATAGATGGCTCCTGCTATTTCAGTAATATGATTTTGAGATTGTGGTTAAACCAAGAAGAATGAATAAAGGTCCTGACCACTTGTCGAGGTTGGAACATGGAGAAGAGCCCACTAATTTGGAGGATACATTTCCATATGCACAACTGCTAGCCATTAGAAATATCGATGATCGCTTCGAAGAGATAGTCCAATTCCTATCAACAAGAATCACACCTAGTGAGTATACCATCACCCAAAAGAAATAGCTGGTAGTGCCCGCTACCAATTTTTCACTCATAGCTGGACAACTATACAAGATGGGACCTGATGAGATATTGAGGAGGTGTGTTATGGAGGAAGAACGACTGATGATCCTTGCCGAAGCTCAGGAGGGCATTGCAAGAGGACACTACATAGGGAAAGAAACAATGCAAAAGGTTCTTAGAGATGGACTTTGGTGGCCTACCTTACACAGAGATGCTAAAGACTATTACAGAGCCCGCGATGTATGCCAAAGAGTTGGGAAACCATCCAGAAGAGATGAAATTCCTTTAGCACCACAACTGACCCTACAAGCATTTGAGAAATTGGCCATCAACTTCGTGGGACCTATAAACCCACCAGGAAATCACACAGGAGAAAGGTACATCATCATTGCAATAGAATACTTGACCAGATGGGATGAAACAAGAGAAATTAAGGACTGTAGTGCAGCTACAACTAGGCACTTCATATTTGATGACATCATAACTAGGTTTGGATGCCTGAAGACCCTTATGAGTGATCAAGGCACACATTTCATAAATATAATAGTTGAAGCCTTGACTGAGGAATTTGCAGTCCACCATCAGAAGAGCACACCTTACCATCTGCAAGCAAATGGGATAGTTGAAGCATTAAACAAAATCTTGGAGACAACGCTGGAGAATATTTTCAGTGTGAATAGATCACTGGGATTTAAGAGTACCAACAGTACTATGGGCCTATAGAACCACTTGAAAGAAGCTAACAATGTAGACCCCTTTTAAGTTGGTGTATGGTCTCGAAGCAGTTGTCCCAGTGGAATATTTGGTACCCATCCTAAGAATCGCTTCCTTTACAGGTATGGATGACATCGAAATTGTTCAAGAGAGGCTCACACAATTGGTCGAACTAGAAGAAGACATATTTATTGCAGGATTCCATCAGCAGGTTCAGAAGGAAAGAGAGAAGGCCTACCATGACAGACACATTAAGAAGAAGGAATTTAAGCAAGGTGATATAGTACTGGTATATGACAATAAGTTCATGAAGCATCCTGGGAAGTTCAGAATGCATTGGCTTGGGCCATTTGAGGTTGCATATGTTACAGAAGGAGGAGCTGTGCAGTTCAAAACTTTGAACGGAGAATGGAAGGAAGGATTAGTGAATGGGAGCCAGTTGAAATTGTATTATGACAACCAAATGCCTCTTATATCTTAGTAAAATCATGAGGAAAAGGGTCGAGGTACCAGGTGCAGTTGAAACTGGGTACCAGACACAGAAAAGACAGTCTTCACAAGAAAGGAAAGGAGGCATGGAGTAGAAAGCAAAGGCTGCACTGCGCAGTCCGATGTTGAAGAAGAACAGAAGGCTCAGATCTGAAGTGCCTCGAGACGAGTCACAGGTGAGTGTTGGGGGCATGTTGGCCCTTGGGTAAGGAAGCAAGAAAAGATAAAGGAAGAAAAGGAGAAATGTGAACTGCGCAGAAGACACAGTGACGGTTACTGGGTCGAAGTGAGAAAAAGAGAAGAAAAGACTGATTGAAGTAAAAGGAATCAATTCGTTGGACAAGGAGATCGAGGATGACAGATCATCAAGGAAGAAGGATCGTAGAAAACTCAGCAAGCGGAAAAATGCACCATTGGATGCTTTGGAGCACCACACGAGAAGGAAGGAAAGACAGGTTGACGAAGCCCTGAAAACACGGGTCAAGTTGACCTAGGGTTTAAGACACCTAGGGTTTTGGTATCTAGTGTTTTGACACCTAGGTTTCATACTAAAGTTGTGTTGGCAACCCTACATGTTCTTTCTATTTTGAACAACAAAAGAGACTTCCTGTAGCTGTCTACACCTCATCCTGTAAGATGTTTGATTATTATTTTTATTTTTGCGTTTTCATGCTTGATTCATGACTGAAAGCATGAATAGGGCCTGATTTTGTATTATATCCCTATTTAAAACAAGTTTTTAAAAAGGATCATTGTGACTTATATATACTTCATATTCAATATTGGAATGATTTTCCCTTTTGAGTTTGTTTGAATATCGATAATACCTATGTTGATTTACATTTGGAATATAAAATTGTTTATTTAAATTCTTTGTAAATCAACTTTGATATCAAAATGTCGATTCACATTTTGATTTGTAAAAACATGTCCATTCCCATCCTTTGCAAATCTATTATATCCATTACATGACTTGGGAATTAATGTGAAAACATCGTGTCCTGTACTTTACCTTTGGCTGGCAGGTTGAATTGATAGGCCTCTCATTACGAGTTAAGGTTTTGTGTTATGCTCTGTACTCAAAACTTTCATTACCATAAGTGCTCAAATTTCATGACCAAAACCCTCATGCTTATGTTATGGTCGCACTAGTGTGTTGCTAGTTTTGTTTCCATGGTATCAGTCAGACTTGTCTCTTTTACCGCTACCACTTGAACCCATAGTTAGCTTGAGTCACCCTCGTTACAGTATGGTCATACCCTTAATGGCTCATGTTGTTAGGATAGAGTTGAATGGCTCTCAAGTGTTGTTGTATCATGATGATGTGGTCGGGGATTTGAAGGCCTAGGGTTGGGACATTTTCATTAAGAATTTCAAAGGGTATAACCTATGCGTGGTCAAAGAATTCATCCAAACATTTGATGGATGGAGGGTGAAGGTTGGTGATGTTCAGTTGGAGCTGAATGAAGAGTTTTTGAGTGAAGCAACAAAGCTTCCTCTCAATGGTCAAAAGTGGTTCAAGAATTCGAAACTTGACGAAGTGCCCTAGAGTCTTTTTACAACCTCCAGAAAGATTGACTGTTGTGAGAAAGGTATTCTTGTTTCCCTGCTTAAGGTTAGGTGGCATGGTTTGCTATCATTTCTTAAACAATTTATTACCTATGAGGGTCATTATGGTCTGGTTTTTCTTTACCATGTGCGATTTCTCATGCATTTTATTGGCTTCCATTTGAACGTGTTGTTTTATTTGCTAAAGCGTTTGTACAAAATGCCAAAAAGATACAAGAGGCATAACCTCAATTCTAGCCTCTTTCACCATGGTTTAATTAAAATGCTATTGGTCCATCATTTGAAAACCATGGATGATGATTGGGATGGGTTCTTAGCTCGAAACAGTTTTGTTACAAACTTTCTCACAGAGACCCCTATGCTGGATAAGCCTATGATAGAGAAACATTGTGATTTCTCAAATGACCAGCCAGATCCTTTGAAGGAAAACCCTCGTCTTGAGGCAATACCCGATTAGTTTTTACCTTGGCAGAAAAATGTTGGATCCAAGTCAAATGTAATCCCTACACATGAATTAGTTGTTGACCTTAAATCAACTGTAAAAACCGATAACAAGCAGCCTCACAAATTGTCCAAACAAAAAGCATGCATCTTTAGGTTTTAGAAATAAGAGGGTTGGCCGACTGATTTCAAGGAGCTCGTGTAATCGATCCAAGCCTCATGTGAGATTGATAGACTTGATCGACTTCATTAACAACCTCCCACCATGCCTCGAGGGTAGCGAGGGGTTTACTGGTATAAAACTCGGCCAAGGGCTGACAACAGGTAATATTGATATTCTTGCACCCAATTATATGCTCCCTCGACAGATCGCCCCTATTGTGAATTGCAAGGTCTTCTTGCATTGGATCAAATAGTACTATAAGGACGTACCTATTCTACACGCAAGAATCAAAGCGCTCACATCTCACAACAAATCATTGGAAAAAGAAAATTGTGACCTCAAGGAAAATGAACATAGACAGGCCAAGCGTCTTAAAAGAACAAGCAACATTGTAATAAAGAATGAAGATAGCGTGAAGGCCATAATAAATTCTGAGATATCTTGATCCTTGTTTAGTTAGTAATCAAATGGTAAGATTATTTTTATTATAGTCATGTTGTTTAAAAAAAAAGATCAAATCGGTTAAACTTTGATTTCTTTTACTAATATAAGACTGGCTACAGAATCGATAGATTCTATAGCCAAGTCATTTTCATATAAAATTTAGTAATTATTTGTTAATAAAATCTCCTAACTTGTCCCTATTTAATTTTTTAGGGCATGGTATATTTGATGTTGATCTCATGGGATGGAGTTTGTTCGATCTAGTTGTGTAGTATCTCCTTTTGTTTATTTTGTAAATTGGCAAAACTTTTATAAATTTTGAAGATACAATTTGATCATGGAAAGATGTAGGCTCTCATATTTGTAATGTTTTCATCTTATGGGATCTGATCTTATGGGATCTGATCTTATCTTGAGAGATAGGAAGATTAGATTTCCCAAAGACTCTTTAAAAACCATGCATTTTGTAATTGAAGGCATCTTGGCTTGGAACCAAAGATGGATGAATGATTTCAAGACTAAATGAAACAACACACAACATTTTGGCTTTGTCCTTTTGTTAGTGGTGTTTCGTTGATGTTTTGCTTTGCTTAATACAAGTATATTAATACATCTTGTAGCTTTAGACTCAATGGTCTGTTATATTCCAGGATACTCCTGTTATAAATGTTATCCATAATCTGTTGTTCTAGATGTTAATACTGTGATCATCTCTTCAATTTGAATGATAGGATTTATCTTTGATTTTCAGTTGAATAGTGAAATGCAATATGTTACACTCATATTTATCTCACTGTAATTATTTTCGATCATAAGATCACAGGGTTTGATTTGTGTTCTCTTCTCTATTATTAAACTTCAGTCGCCAATACATGTGATGAATTTATTCGAAATAGTTTAGAATAAGTCTATTGCAGATTTATCTCATAGGCTTGGTTGCTAGATACTCTTGGCCATACAGAGACATAGATATATCAGACAAACTAACTTCAGGTTAGCTCTTTTGTTTTTTATTTATTTTAATTCAATTTCTATCATTTACGTATTAATGAAACCGGAAAGTTTAGTTCAGATTTTGACTATCTGCAAACCTGTGTTTCATAGTTTGGTTAATTTATAGAAAGAAAAGAAAAAAATAAAATTAAATGTGCTTTCTTTATCTACTTTCACATAAAAAAATATTTTTAAATTCATTTCATAAGTTCCCAGTAAAACTTGCAAACTGTAAATCATGTGCATAAGCGAGATTTTTATGTTTTCTTTACGATAGTTATATCAGAGTATGTACATATATATACAATATAAATTTTAGTATTACTTAGTTATCCCTTTATCTTCATTTTAGGATTTTATATTGCCTAACAGGGCCATTAAACTCATCAGAACAAGTCATACCAAATGGCTTGGGTTACTTAGACAACCCCAGACCAAACTTGTTCTTCCAGTTGACAAACAATCAATTTCACCCGTCAACAAATGGCGCTAGAAGGAGGGCCTAATTGCAATTGATGGCACGTGGAATTCGTAAGACTCCTCCACCAAACACCCTCTCCCGTGTAGTAACACGTAGTCTCTCAGACAACAATGTTACTTCTGAAACAACAACTACCTCAAACAATAATCTTGAGTTTCCCGTTGAACCAGTAACACCATCTCCTCAAGGGGATGACATATAAGAAATTGTTCGCCGGTCACTTATAAGGACACACAGTGATTTGGCCCATATCAGACAACTTGGTAGGCCTCTTAATCAACCTTTAGATTTCTCGAATATCCGAGAACAACTTGAAGGCACTGGTCTTCTTTTAAACCCTGTGGAAGATAATACTACAGACCCTGTCAAAAATCCTACTCCTGGAGTTGGAGGATCCGATATCCCACCTTCCCCACCTGGTTCATCTCCATCCTCGTTGGGAGGAGAGTCATCTGATGAAGGCAGTTCATCATCCGAAACATCTCAGCCTTCAACACCCCCAAAACCCATGGAAAACCAAAACAATCCCACTAGACCTTGGCTCAATCAAGATGTCATGGTTGTACTTGGACCTCAACACCCATTGCCAAAACAACCAGAGAAATGGTTACCTAAATTTGACCTGGATTCTAAGCAATATGCTGAAGATCACATAAAGAATTTTATGTTGTCCATTAGACTCCGAAGTGTAGAACATGAAGATGTAGTATGTAGAATCTTTCCTTATACATTTGAGGGAAATGCTTCTACATGGTATTTTTCCTAGCATCCCCAAACCATTGTCTCTTGGGACAAATTCGAAACCTATTTCTTAGAGATATTTGAAGATGATAAATCTCTTGAAGTCCTGGTTATGGAACTCTCCAGCCTAAAAATGAACCCTAAGGAGAAATTAAAACATTTTAACCAAAGGTTCCTTACGTTAAAGAATCGAATTCTCATAGATTCAATGCCGACTGAAAGTCTAATTGTTGCATATTACACCAAAGATCTGCATAGTAATATAGCAATTTGCTTTAAAAGGTCTAAGAAGTATACATTACTGAAATCTTTTGAGGAAGCAAGCCAAATCGAAAAGGATATATTAATCTTGAAAGATAATCTCAATAGTGAAGCTCAAACTGCTTCATCTTCCAAAAAGAAAATAGAAATCCTTACCAGGCCTCCCCAAGACAAAAGTCAACCTAAAACTTTGGATCTATAAAGCCTGCAAAAGGCTTTCCAAAAGTGATCAAATCAAGTCATAGACTTGAAGAGATCGGCCAAGGAAGAATCCACAAGCAAGGGATGTTTTAAACCACCTTTCAAAAAGCCTTTTCCTCCTAATAAACCAAATTCGACCACTAAAGGTCTTAATCTCTAAAGCTTACAATACGCTTTGCAAACTATTCTAGAAGCACATGATAACTCTGTCCCTCCTGAAAGTTCTGAAGACGTAGTTGAGGAAGAAGTAGCTGAAGAAGATGTGAATCATCTCCCAATATCTTCAGACACTTCTCTGACAGTATTTTTCAAGAAAACTTTGAAACTGTTCACCCTTACAACACAAGAAGCAAAGCACAGAACAAACCGTCTTCCAAAATCAATAATAATGTGCCTCCGAAACAGCTGAAACAAGATGAAATAAAACAGAATTTAGCAGCCCCAGTTTTAGAATATGACTTGATTGAAGATATAAACAAACTAAGGGCTAATATTTCTGTTTTCAAGCTTTAGAAATTTCCTCTCATTCTGTAGAAAATGCTTCAGAATATTGCAAAAAATAGTAAAAACAATGATCTTAATAACAAGAAAACTGTAGAAATCAGTTCTAAAATAGCCAAAAAGATCCCTACTAAAATGACATCCAAACCCCCAGATAAAAGGGATCTGGCTGAAAAACTGTATCAAATGTAGATAAAATTGTTTCAGGGACAACGTCTAAAAATCAACCGAATTCTGTTTTGAACACTCGTAAAAATGTCCCACCTTTCTTACTAACTTTTTAAATTTTGAATAGAAATGTACATAATTGCATGGTGGATTCCGATGCATCATCGAATGTGATTCCTTTATCTATTTGCCAGTGCACCTATTTTTGTACATGTCTCATGATTAATATAAAATACATCACTGTGTGCATACCAACCACGATAAAAGACATGGGGGACTAAACTCCACTAGTTAGGGAAAGGGAGGGGCTAAGTATTTCAATGTGAATCTGTGCATTTACATAATGTATTTTTCTGTTCACGTTTTATATATAAAGCTTCCACAAGAGTTTTGTGCATGGTTATGTTTTAATCGCATGCAGATAGAAAATGGTATGTGGCATAGCTTAGTTTGGATGTTGAGTATGTTACAATATGTTTCACAGTCAGAGAACAAAAGTGTTCTTTGGCGTAGCATGGGCTGCCCATGGTTGGTGGGGGACATTACAAAATGGTTTTAGAGCTAAGTAAAGCATATGATTAGTGGCATGGCCCGACCTATTGGTGGTTGGGGATTTTACAAATTGGTATCATAGCCTCAGTTTTCAACACTGAGCTTGGATTGGCCGAGAAAGTTGAGTTGAAGAAAAATGTCATAGAGGATTTATTTCGAAGTGGCCAAAATTGCAATTTGTAGAGCGTCCATGGTAAAAATTAACAATTGGGTGGAAATGGGGAAAAGCCCCAATTTCTGCAGCGGAATTCACGAGGAATCATTGTGCATAAAGGTGAATGTGCACAGTTAGGTGCACCAAAAAAAATTCATATGGCGCAGTGAAAAGATCAGGATAGGTAAAATTTGGCATTCTTTGGAAAAGTATTGGTGTGTTGATGCGCGCACTAAATTTTGGTGCTGCGCAGAAAAATATAGTGTGAGGGTGTGCGCGGAAAAGTTTGGCGCCGCGCGAAAAAATATTGGTGTGCAAGTGGGCGCAAGAAATTTAGCATTGCACGGAGTGCACACACATAAGAAGGTGCATGCGATGTACACACACATAATAATGGTACATAGGGTGTATGGAGTATTGCAAAGCACAAAGGAGTTTGGTTGGTGCGCGCACAATATGAGTATAAGTTGTCTCGCGACAGTGTACTCAATGGTCCGCGCAAAATTATTGTACGTGGTGGGAGCATATTGAACTTTGGCATGGTGCAATGCATAGAGATAAGTGCATGTGGAATATCAGTGAACGATACAAAAATTGTCCATAACAGGTATCAGTGCAAGAACCAAAATGACGCGCGGTAGATATTGGCGCGCGACACAAAAGTGCATGCAAGTTATTGGCGCAACAAAGAAGTGATACACAGTGATTTTAAAGTGCACGAATCACGATTTACCTTGTGATGTTGCAATACAGGGTAAATATGGGTGCACAGATTGAAATTTGTGCGCACGAATTTGTTTGAAGGGTGAAGAACAACAAAAACAATGAAGGGTAAATTATAAGACCCAGTTAGCTTCAAGGAGCCATAACTTTCTTCTCCGGAATCAGATTGAGGTGCAGGAGTAGTCAATGGAAAGCTATCGAAACATGGAAGATATTTCCAGAGCTGAATGAAATTTCTAGGAATGTTAAATATGGTTAAGAAAGAAAAAAAAAAGGGAAAAGAATGTACCTGTACCATTTCAGACCAAAAACACAAATTCGCCTAGAACTTCAGCGGGCTGCAACTAGCAACTCAAAGCACAAAAAGAGTTGAAACTTGGAAAGGATGTCCATAATATGTATATGGGGAAACCCAATTGAGATCCTATGAAATATGCAATGGAGTGAGTACAAGAGTGCATAATTATAGCGCAGAATTGCACCAATTTGAAGTGTGAACATAAAAGTTAATGGAAGAATTTCAAATAGTCATAACTTTCTTCTCAAGACACGGAATTGAGCATGTGAGAAGGAATTGAAAATCTATTGGACAGTGGAATATAATTATCCACCCATAAAATTGATCAAGGCATTCAAATTTCCAGAAAATCAGAAGAAAGAATTATGATATATATTATTGAACCAGAATGGTTCATATTTTCCTGAAATTGTTGAAACAGTTAGCCTGACAAAGTTTTGTTGGCTGCACATTTTGAAGAGTTAAAAACAACTAGATCAATATCAGCTTAGAGTCCATAATAATGGAAGAGGCACAAGGGAATTACAACGATGAAGATGAAGTCGAAGGGATGGATGTCCATTTGAGCATCAAAGGAACAAACTCCAATGGACATGGAGAAGAAAGGAATGAAAACATGAATATGGAAGAGACCATTAAAAATTTGCAGAAGGATGTCCAAAGCCATAAGGATGATAATGAAAGGCTTATGAGATCCAAGGAGTAGTAGGATCAGTTCAACATGAAGTTATTACAAATCTTGAACATAATATAAAATAAATTGGATAAGGAGAGTGGCTCAAGCAAATCGGGAAGTCATAAGTCTCATGATGAGGAAAGAAAATCAAGAGGTGCTAAAAGACATCACCATCACTCCCCAAGGCATTCCAATAAGAGAGCATACTGCAGCTCAAGTTAATCCCCTGTCAGGAAGCACAAGAGGTTTGGGGTGGATGAGCTACGAGGAGAAATGAACAAAATCAAACCTCCTACATTTGATGGTGAGCAAAAGAAGGATGAAGATGCAAAAACATGGTTGTTGGGCATGAGAAAGTATTTTCAATTGCATAATTATTCTTCTCACGCAGAGGGTAGAATTTCCATCTATCAACTCAAGGGAAAGGAATCCATGTGGTGGTATTATCTTGTGCAGGTGCAACATATTAAAGTGAAAAGTGTTACTTGGAGGGTATTCAAGAGGTATTTTGAGAAGAAATACTTGACTAAGAGATACTATGACAAGAAAATGAAAGAGTTATTTGAAATCAAGATTGGGAGTATGAACATTGATGAATATGAGAGAAGGTTTTTAGAACTGTTGAAGTATGTCTCTTTCATCAAGGATGAGATAGTGAAGATTCAAAGGTATTTGAGTGGATTGCCATCATTTATCAGTGACCAAATATAGTATGATGATCCCAATACATTGGAGACCATAAGGCGAGCTAAATGCCTATATGATCAACACAAATCAAGGCCAACATTCCAAAAAGCTTGGGAAGACAAAAATAAATTCAAGGTGGATCAGAGGAAGAAGGGATATAAGCCACCATTCTTTAGAAACAATCCCGAGGGATAGAAAAAACCTAAAGAACCCAGAACGATTGACATAGGGAGTCAAAGGCCAAGGAAACCACCTATGCAATATTGGGGTTGTAAATTGGATCATATGTTCATAGATTGTCGTCACAGAGGTGAAAAAGGGAGAACTTCTCACAATGTACAACAAGTTGAAACAATGGAGGACATGGGCAGAAAGGTATCAGTCACATATGATTGAAGTGGAAGGTATGATCAACAACCAAACCATTGTTATTTTAATTCATTCAGGAGCTAGTCATAGTTATGTAGATCCTAAGATCGTGGAAAGTTTGCAATTGCCAAGAAGCAAGCATGGTAAATCTTGGTTGGTGCAGCTGGCTACAGGAACCAAAAGAAAAGTTAATGAGATGGTTAAGTCATGTCTTATGGACATGAATGTAATGAACACCCGGGAAGATTTGAACATCTTGCCTTTAGGTTCTTATAACTGTCTAATTGGGATGGATTGGTTGGACCAGCATCATGTCATCCTAGACTGTCATAAAAAGGAATTTACTTGCTTGGATGAGGAAGGGAAACTAAGGAAGGTGCAGGGAATTCCCAGGGTAGTAACCATCAAAGATATTTCAGCATTGCAGCTGAAGAAATGTTACAGAAAAGGGTGTGAAATATTTGCATCTCATATGGAGGAGACACCTAAAGATAAGGTGCCAAATTTAGAAGATTATGCAGTCCTAGAAGATTTTGAAGGTGTGTTCAAGGAGGTACTAGGACTACCCCCAAGGAGGGACATTGATTTCTCTATAAATCTAATTCTTGGAGCAGATCCAGTGTCAAAGATTCCTTACAGAATGAGTACACCTGAGTTGAAGGAGCTGGAAATGAAACTTGAAGTGTTTTTGAAGAAGGGGTATATACGCCCAAGTGTGTCACCTTGGGGTGCCCCAGTCTTGTTTGTGAATAAGAAAGATGGAACATTAAGATTGTACATTGATTTCAGAGAGTTGAATAAAGTGACTGTTAAGAACAAGTATCCTCTGCCAAGGATTGATGATCTTTTTGATCAAATGAAGGATGCAAAGATCTTTTCAAAGATATATCTCAGGTCAGGATACCATCAGGTAAGGATTAAAGAGGAAGATATAAGCAAGACCACTTTCAGGATAAGGTATGGTCATTATGAGCTCATAGTGGTTCCATTTGGGTTGTCAAATGCACCAGCTATTTTCATGTGCTTAATGAATGGTGTTTTCTGAGAATATTTAGACAAGTTTGTCATTTCCTTTTTGGATGACATTCTCATATATTCCAAGTCAGAGGAAGAGCAAGAACATCATTTGAGGATGTTTTTGCAAGTATTAAGGGAGCATCAATTGTATGCCAAACTGAGCAAGTGCTCATTTTATCAGAAGCAAATTCACTATTTGGGTCATAACATTTCAAAGGATGGGATAGTAGTGGATCCTGAGAAGATAGAAGCTATTAGAGAATGGGCAGTTCCAAAGAATGTGACAGAGGTGAGATCATTCATGGGCCTTGCAGGATACTATAGGATATTTATAGAAGGATTTTCAAAGATTGCACACCCAATCACTTCCTTGCAAAGAAAGGGTGTGAAGTTTCAGTGGACATTGGATTGTGAAAAGAATTTCCAACACTTGAAACAATTATTAACAAGTGCTCCAATATTAAGGATAACAGATCCAAATGAAGACTTCATTGTATGCACAGATGCATGTAAAGAGGGACTTCATGGAGTCCTCAGTCAAAATGGGTTTGTTATATGTTACGAATCAATGAAGTTGAAGGAGTATGAAAGAAACTATGCCACTCACGATTTGGAGTTGGCAGCCATAGTACATGCCTTGAGGAAATGGAGACACTACCTCATGGGGAAAAGGTTTGAGATGAGGACAGACCACAATGGTCTGAAATATTTGTTTGATCATCCAAATCTAAATGCTAGGCAAAGCAGATGGTTAGAATTTCTAAGTGAATATGACTTTGATATAAAGCATATTAAGGGGAAAGAGAACAAAGTGGCTGATGCACTCAGCAGAAGATTGCATGAAATGCATGCTACAACCATTAGCATGTATCAATCAGATTTGAAACACATAATTATAGAGATTGCCAAATTAGATTTTCAATACAAGGATTTGGTGGCAAAATTACAACAAGGTAATTTACAGCACAAAATTGAAGATTCCAAGCTAGATAAGGATGAAATTATCATGTACAGGGGCATAATTTATGTACCAAATTCCCAGGAATTGAAAAATATGATTTTGAGAGAAATGCATATTATGCCTTATGCTGGGCACCCAGGATATCGGAAAACTATTGCAGCTGTCAAGGGGAAATATTATTGGCCAAGCGTGAAGAAAGAGGTTGTTGATTTTATTGCCAGATGTTTAGAATGTCAAAAGGTAAAGGTTGAGCATAGACACCCAGCAGGTTTACTACAACCATTACCCATTCCTGAGTGGAAATGGGAAGTTGTAACCATGGATTTCATTACCAAACTGCCCATAACAAACAAGCAACATTATTCTATCATGGTAGTGATGCATAAGCTTACCAAAGTTGCCCATTTTATTCCAGGTAAGCTCACTCACAAGGCAATGAACATTGTTGATGTTTATATGAGGGAAATTACTCGATTACATGGCATACCCAAGATAATTGTGTCTGACAAGGATCCAATATTTACCTCAAAATTTTGGAAGGGATTATTTAATGGATTTGGAACAAATTTGAATTTTAGTATGGCTTATCATCCTGAAACAGATGGACAAACAGAGAGGGTGAATCAGGTGATTGAGGATATGTTGAGGATGTATGTGATGGATAAACCGTAAAAATGGGAAGACTACCTACACTTGGTAGAGTTTTCTTATAACAATGGGTATCAATCATCTCTAAAGATGAGCACATTTGAGGCACTTTATGGAAGAAAGTGCAACACACTAGTAAGCTGGGATAACCCAAAAGATAGAGAAGTGATTGGGCCAGATTTGCTCAGGGAAATGGAAGACCAAATGTTGAAAATAAAACAAAATTTAAAGGCTGCCCAAGACAGGAAGAAAAGCTATGCTGATAAGGGGAAAACTCATAGGGAATTTAAAGTGGGTGACCATGTATTCTTGAAAGTGAAAGCCAACACAAGTTCCTTGAAGTTGGGAAATTGTTCAAAGTTGGCAGCTCGCTATTGTGGGCCATTTGAAATCCTAGGGAGGATTGGTCTAGTAGCTTATATGATTGCATTGTATGCATCTATTTATGCTCATAATGTATTCCATGTATAATTGCTAAAGAAATATATATCTGATACTAATCATGTAATTGATTGGAATGTGATTCAGGTGGAGCAAGAAGGCGCTTTTCAAGTGCATCCAGTGCGCATTCTAGATGGAAAAATAAAACATCTCCAGAATCGATCCATAGGGCTTGTAAAGTTCCAATGGACCTGGTACAGTCCTAAGGATGCTACTTGGGAGCATGAGGATGCAATGCAGGAAGAATACCCACATCTTTTTGAGGATTTTTGAAATTTAGTTGTACATGGGTACATGATGCACTGAGGACAGTGCATAAATAAGGGGAGGGGATTGTAATACCCCTAAGGCCGAACCCAATTGTAAAGGTAAATACAAATGTACTTAAGCTGGTGAATTGTTTTGATATCATTTTGGTATGCATATTTCATGGCATAGTGCACACAGTACTGCACAGTAAAATGAGGAAGTGTGCACATTCCAGGATACCACGCGCAGCATATTAAGTGCGCGCAGTTTTGAGGCCAGGGAGCCTTTGTTTATATGATTTGTTTTATAGGCTGGTGAGACAGTTATTATAAGCTAGGATGCTTATGTTTTGATTAGGCCAGAGAGCCTGGATGTTAAAGGCCAGTGCGCCTGTTTTTGTACATGTCTCATGATTAATATAAAATACATCACTGCATGCAGACCATCCACAATAAGAGAGATGGGGGACTAAACTCCACTAGTTAGGGAAAGGGAGGGGATAAGCTAGGGAGCTTGAGCCAAAAAGGAATATTATATTAATATTTCTTAAATCATAAAGTATGGATAATTATTTTATCCTAAGTTCTAAAGTTGGGGACAAGTGGGCCAAAGTAGCTCTCAACATGACAAGTGTCAAGTTGGGGACATGCATACATATTGTTGGGACTTAGTTCATTTGGGGATTCCCCCATCATTCTTACGATCATCTTTTCGAGGATTCCTTCCCTCATTCATCCATGATGCCATGACCATTTTCACTCACGTAGTCAGTTATCCTTCACACATTCCTATCATTGTACCAGAATCAGTATCCATAGCCATTTTGTGTTGGTGTGCCTGGTTAACTTGGGAGAGGGATTGAAGAAGTGGGTTGTCAGGCCCATGGAATATTGAAGAGGTGGGTTGTCATTCCCATGAGCAATTCTTTGGGTGAGAGAATTGTTGGGAATTGATTTCCTGAAGGTGCTAAACTGCAGCTACAGGGCTCTAAGACTTCCTGTCTGGCCTGTTGCTGAAGCTCTGGAAGGGAAGTGGGGAAGCCGAAGGACTATTGAGAAGAGAAGGGGCACATTTCTTGGAGTGGGACAGGCATGTGGGGAATGAGAGACTGCAGGCTGTTAGTTGAGTAGGAACTCGTGACAGAGTCTTTCTTATTGTCTATGAGCCTATAGCCTGGTTAGGAATCCCTTTACCTGGGTGGAGTTTAGTTCTAGCTTGCGGGTGACTCACTGTTGAGAGTGATGAACAGTGTGGTCTAAGGATGGGAGGTTCGTGGACAGTCTGCACACAGTTGGTGATATTCATACAAATATAAGTGCCAATTGTGTGATAAAATTACCTATTGCATTGTTATTTACGTGCTTATTTTATGGGTTTCTCCTATGAATGATTATAACTGTCTGTATGTTTATGGGTATTTCTTGTATATGCTTCCTGTATATGTTTACTACTATTTCAATGTGAATATGTGCATTTACATAATGTATTTTTCTTTTCACGTTTTATATATAAAGCTTCAGCAAGAGTTCTGTGCGTTGTTATGTTTTAATTGCATGTAGATAGAAAATTGTATGTGACATAGCTCAGTTTGGATGTTGAGAATGTTACAGTATGTTCCACAGTCAGAGAACGAAAGTATTCTCTAGCATAGCGTGGCCCGGACATGGGTGGTCGAGGACGTTACAAAATGGTTTTAGAGCTAATTAAAGCGTCTGAGTAGTGGCATGGCCCGTCCTGTTGGTGGATGAGGATGTTACATCAGTTAATTGTAAAACAAACAGTTCTTCCTTGACTTACAAAACGATAAATCTAGGGACTAAGGATAATCCTCAAAATATCAATTTGGGAACGGGATGCTCCGAGCAAGAAGGATCTACTTTAATAAAACTATTTAAGGAATTCAAAGATGTTTTCTCCTGGACTTATGATGATTTAAAAACATTTGATCCTACTATAATACAACATATCATCCCCATGAAACCACAAACTCAGCCTTTTGAGAAAAAATTAAGAAAGATGCACCCCAAATTGGAACCTACTATCAATAGAGAACTGAATAAATTACTAAATGCAAAAATAATCTTCTCGGTGAGGCACACACAATGGGTGTCCAATCTAGTTCCTGTAAGGAAGAAAAGTGGTGAAATTCGACTCTGTGTCGATTTTCGTAACCTAAACCGAGCGTCTGATAAAGACAATTATCCCGTTCCTCCAATGGAACAAATTATTCAACATTTATGTAGTTCTGAAATACTATCACTGCTAGATGGTTTTTCGGGATACGACCAGGTCCTCATGTCCCCCTCGGACCAGTTAAAAACCACCTTTCATACCCCATGGGGCACCTGTGCCTATAGGAAGATGCCTTTTGGGCTTACAAATGTTGGGGCCACTTTCCTGAGAGCAATGGATATTGCTTTTCATGGTCTCATAAATCAATTTGTAGTGTTCTATCTCGATGACGTTATTGTTTTCTCCAAAAACAAGAAAGATCACTTGTCTCACCTTAGGGTTGTCCTAGAACGATGCTGCAAGTATGACATATCTCTCAACACTAAGAAGTTAGTCTTTGCAGTGGAACAAGGAAAAATGCTCAGGTTCATAGTATCCAATGACAGAATGATCATCAATCCCAAAAGAACTCAAGCCATTGCCAAACTTCCTCCCCCCTCCTCCAAACAATCTATGCAATCCTTTTTAGGCCAAATTAATTTTGTAAGAAGATTCGTCCCAAGTTTCTCAGAAATGGTAAGGCCCTTGAAAAATTTAATTAAAAAAGATATTCAATAGCATTGGGGATCCCAAGAAAGTCAATCTTTTGAATCTATAAAAAAAATGATAATTGAAGCTCCTTCCTTGATGAGCCCTGATTTCTCGCAAGAGTTCACTCTTTACACTTTCGCCTCTGACCGATCTTATGTTGTTGTGTTAACACAAAAGAATACTGAAAGAAACGAAGTACCCATTGCATTCATGAGCTCATATTTCAAAGGAGTAGAGATGAATTACCCGGCTGTAGATCAATAGGAATATGTTGTTTTTAAAGCAGTGAAACACTTCTGATCCTATTTGCTAAAATCCGAAACTAAATTTATAGTTCCTTACCCGGCTGTGAGAAACTTATTGGTACAAAAGGAACTGGGAGAAAAATGGGCAAATTGGATGACATCGTTACAAGAATATGACCTTGAAATAACCCCTGCACAAATTATTAGAGGTCAAGGCCTATGTAAGCTAGTGGCCAATTCAGTTGAAGAACAAGAAAATCACATTAATATTTCAACTGTAAATCAACATAATGAAAATCAGATCTTTTGTACACAAGTTGTTGCTAATTCTTGGTATGATGAAATAAAATCTTATCTAACACATGGATCTGCTCCTCACTATCTTGAGCCTAAAAACAAAAGAGCACTCAGGTTAAAATCTGCATCTTTCCATCTCATAAATGATGTATTGTTTCGAAATATTTTGACGGTGTTCTTATGCATTGTTTGGAGAAAGAAGAATAAAAAAAAGTGTTATCTGAACTACATGCAGGTGAGGTTGGTGGACACTTCGGTGGAGAAACCACTGCTCACAAAGTGTTAAGAGTTGGGTACTATTGGCCCACCTTATTTAAATATTCCCATGCATTGTGTCGCAAGTGTATAATCTGCCAAAAGGTTGTTGGACGGGTGAAAAAAACAACATTTCCTTTGCAGCCTATCATTGTGGATTCACCTTTTCAGTAGTGGGGTCTAGACATCATAGGGCTAATTAACCCTGCTTCTTCACAGTAGCATAAATATATCATTACAACAATGGATTATTTTACCAGATGGTCTGAAGCTGCACCTTTAAAAGTGGTAAACATGAATCAGGTAGTATCTTTCTTTAATTTGAATATCATCACTAGATTCGGCATTCCTGAATGTCTTGTTTTCAATAACGCATCTTATTTATTATCCCTAGACATGAATGCATTCTCTTTAGAAAAAGGGATTAAATTGAAATATTCTCCCAGCTATTACCCTTAAGGAAATGGCCTAGCAGAATCCACAAACAAGAATTTGATTAAGATTATCAAGAGGACGGTTTCTGAAAATCACAAGAATTGGCACAATGCTTTGTTTAATGCACTGTGGGCTGACAGAGTAACACCCAAAGATTTTGTTGGTAACTCTTTTTTATTTCTCATTTACGGGAGAGAAGAATCCTACCTCCCCATGTTCTACTTCCCTCTCTGCAATTATCATAAAAAGTTCAAGAAGAGGAATGTCCTCCTCTTGAAAATTGAATTAATGCCTTATTAAAACTAGAGGAGGTAAGAGAACAAACAAAGAAGAAGTTGGACCAGCATCAACAGATTGTAAAAAGATGGTTTGATTCAAAATATTCTTTAGATACAAACTTCGAGGTAGGTGATTTGTTTCTTAAATGGGATAAACCTCATGAAGGAAAAGGGGAACACACCAAATTCCAGAACCTATGGTTGGGGCCATTCGTAATCGTAGAAAAACTAGGTCCCATCTCTTTTCGCCTACACAATTTGGAGGGACAGCCAGACACCTTCCCAGTGAATGGCCAAGCTCTCAAAAGATATTTTTCCTAATATTTCCAGATCCACCTTGTACATATTTTTCCTATTTTAAGTTTTCTTTTAATTTTTTATTTTGGTTCTTTTGATTTTGTTTGTTTTCACTGATTTCTGATTAAGTTTATGTCTGTATCACCTTTTAGTTCATGAAGTATCAGTCCAGGTTTTTTTTTTCCAGAGCATCAATGTTGTAAATTGCCGCAATGCAGCCTAGCTAAAGGAGATTTATGTTCAAAGTAGGTTTCCTGGTTTCACTTTATAATCATGAGCATACACAATCATCATTAAATCTCTTTACACTGTCCCTGTTTCTTAAGAAAACGACTCAAGTATGCCTTCCTATCCTCGAAAAGTTATTCTTTTTAGAAAACTAATTTTAGATCATACTAAAGTTTATCAAGAGAAAAATTAAGGCTGGAAAACATCAAGTATTCTGAAAAACTAAAATTTTTAGCATCACCCCTCTCTCCTGAAGATCCTTAAATTTGTGCCAAATTGTAAACAACTTCTAGAGAGTTGTGGGAAGTGTCTGTAAACCTACCGAGATACTGAACAGGTCTGCTGGAAATGGGTAAATGCATCCGTGATGCAAGAAAATTTTTTCGGGGTATTGAATAGGCCTGTTGGTAGTGAAGCAATGTCAGGTTCAAGAAAATTATCAGGTATAAGTTTTGATATTAATCATAAAATGCCGGTCATTTTGAACTGGCAATTCTTGGATAGGGTAGGGGTGTCGGAGTGGGTTAATTGACATCCCTGCCGAGGCTATAGATGCCTGCTGGAAGCAGTGGCCCTGTCAATAGTATCAGAGTTATTGGCCTGAATATCATTGCTCTCATAATTAAAACTTGTCACCGGATTTCATTTTGAATAGAAGGAAATCTGAAGTTAGACAATGTGGTGCTTTTGGAATTTGATTGGGATGCTTGTTCTCCCTTGTTATCACTGAAATTTCGTCTACACAGGGAGACAAGAACTCCGCATCATCAACACAACAATGAAGTCATTCATGGCACAGAATGAAGTTTACAGCATTCCAGAAGGGTCAAAAACTATACAAAAGTTGAAAGACACTTCACATCAGTAAGGTGCGCGCGTATGCGCAGGATAAGAACGCGTTGTGCGCGCTTAAGCGCCCGACGCGCGACTGTCCACAGAAAAAGCCATGCATCTGCTAATACGGCGCATTAAATGCTTAAGTCGGCCTCCCGATCGCCAATGGACCTTCCACCGAGATGATTTGACATCCAGATCAAGGTCGGTTTTGCAAATTCGGCGAATTAATGGCTTAAGTGAACCCTAAAAAGCACCGTGTTTACACCGGAAGCTAGTTACGTGACCGCCTGGAAAATGTTATAAATAGCAGTGAAGGCTTGTTGTTTCAGCAGAGAATTCCATGCAAAGTTACGCTGTCCAGATTCAGAGCTCATTCCTTTTGACAAGCCATCAGTCTACAGCCTAATTCAGAGTTCTTTCACCGTTTCATTTCAGTTCTACTTGTTTTGTAAGGAAAGCACAATCTTGAGAGATCCGAAGGACCTTCCGTTGGAGGGAGAGGGAATCCTTATCTCTGCCCTCAGCGTGTACTCTGGTTTCGCTAATAGATCAATCCTGGAACCATTGTGGACTTCCTTGTCTCATGTTTGATATTTCTATTTATTTCCGAATCGTTATTTGCTTCACAGTTGTTAGATTAGATTGTTTTCTGTTTTGTTTTTCTGCTTTTTATTAACACTCTTGCTGCTATAGCTATTCTGCCTTGGTGAACCCTGCAAGGCATGCAGAGCGGTCTCTATTTTTCTCACCCGCTGACAGATTGACCGAGAACAGGTTGGCGACTCCACTGGGGAGTCCAAAGGTATAAAATCCTCTCTCAATCGGGTTCAATTCGCTTTCCTTTTTGTTTTTTATTAACCTGCAGGCCTCCGCGGACCTACGGGACAGTCGATTCACAGCAGAATTGAGGGAAATTGGTCCAGAATTTCTTTTTTCGGTCACAAACGCAAGTGCGCGAGTTTACCACCACACAGGCGCGCGCATGCGCCGCTGTTCATTCTAACAGCCGCGCATTTGAATCAAACTTTTCATTGTAAGGTTGGATGTGGGGAGACTCAGTTTCCTTATCAAGAATGATGTCGTGTATGTTCTGAATACAACACCACTTAGCCGCTCAACTTATAAAGGGGATAATCTAGAAAACATAGGCACTTAGGTGGATAAAAATGACTCTTTCCCTTATTTTCTTTTCGCCACGTGGATGGCTTGCTTTGATTTCTAAGTTAAACGTCAATTCTAATCACATCTAAGCTCACATTTCGAGACTAGAAGTTGAAAGTAAACAATCTTGAGTATGCTCTTCTCTCGCGCCATCAGGCGACCTTGAGAATCAGAAAGAGATTGCGAAAACAATCTCATCTCCCTTTAAACAAAAATTTCAAAAACTTTTAGGAGAGGACAACGGCTCTTTCGAGACCC
>ML792558.1:947016-982753 GCA_009831015.1 Picea engelmannii
CGTATGCTCCTAACCTCATCCATCAGGGGGCATCTGTTATCACTGAAATTTCGTCTACACAGGGCGACAAGAACTCTGCATCATCAACACAACAATGAAGTCATTCATGGCACAGAATGAAGTTTACAGCATTCCAGAAGGGTAAAAAACTATACAAAAGTTGAAAGACACTTCACATCAGTAAGGTGCGCGCGTATGCGCGGGATAAGAACGTGTTGTGCGCACTTAAGCGCCCGACACGCGACTGTCCACAGAAAAAGCCATGCATCTGCTAATACAGCACATTAAATGCTTAAGTCGGCCTCCCGATCGCCAATGGACCTTCCACCGAGATGATTTGACATCCAGATCAGGGTCGGTTCTGCAAATTCGGCGAATTAATGGCTTAAGTGAACCCTAAACAACACCGTGTTCACACTGAAAGCTAGTTACGTGACCGCCTGGAAAATGTTATAAATAGCAGTGAAGGCTCGTTGTTTCAGCAGAGAATTCCATGCAAAGTTACGCTGTCCAGATTCAGAGCTCAGTCCTTTTGACAAGCCATCAGTCTACAGCCTAATTCAGAGTTCTTTCACCGTTTCATTTCAGTTCTACTTGTTTTGTAAGGAAAGCACAATCTTGAGAGATCCGAAGGACCTTCCATTGGAGGGAGAGGGAATCCTTATCTCCGCCCTCAGCGTGTACTCTGGTTTCGCTAATAGATCAAGCCTGGAACCATTGTGGACTTCCTTGTCTCATGTTTGATATTTCTGTTTATTTCCGAATTGTTATTTGCTTCACAGTTGTTAGATTAGATTGTTTTCTGTTTTGTTTTTCTGCTTTTTATTAACACTCTTACTGCTATAGTTGTTCTGCCTTGGTGAACCCTGCAAGGCATGCAGAGCTGTCTCTATTTTGCTCACCCGTTGACAGATTGACCGAGAACATCCCTTCAACTGTTATTTGATCTTTAATCATTCTAATCAGTCCTAACATGAAATTGTTGTTGGTTCAGAGATAACTACTTCTCCCAGTAAGTCTCCACTATTGGCAGCCCTACATGTTCTTGTTATTTTGAACGACAAATGACACTTCCTGTAGCTGCCTACACCTCATCCTATAAATGTCACTATTTGGGGGTGATTATTGGATTATACAAGATGTTTGATTATTCTTTTTATTTTTGTGTTTTCGTGCTTGAATCATGACTAAAATCATGAATCAAGGCTGATTTCATATTATATCCCTATTTAAAACATGTTTTTAAAAGGGATCATTGTGACTTATATCTACTTCATATTCAATATTGGAATGATTTTCCCTTTTGAGTTTGTTTGAATATCAATATAATACCTATGTTGATTTACATTTGGACTATAAACTTGTTTATTTAAATTATTTATAAATCAACTTTGATATCAAAATGTCGATTCGCATTTTGATTTGTAAAAACATGTCCATTCCCATCCTTTGCAAATCGATTATATCCATTACATGAATTGGGAATTAATGTGCAAACATCGTGTCCTGTACTTTATCTTTGGCTGGCAGGTTGAATTACTCATTACGAGTTAAGGTTTTGTGTTATGCTCTGTACTCAAAACGTTCATTACCAGAAGCGCTCGAATTTTGTGACCAAAACCCTCATGCTTATGTTATGGTCGTGCTGGTGTGTTGCTAGTTTTGTTTCCATGGTATCAACTCAAACTTGTCTCTTTTACCGCTACCATCTGAACCCACAGTTAGCTTGAGTCGCCCTCGTTACAGTTTGGTCATACCCTTAATGGCTCCTGTTGTTAGGATAGAGCTGAATGGCTCTCAAGCATTTTTGTCTCATGATGATGTGGTCGAGGATTTGAAGGCCCAGGGTTGGGATATTTTCATTAAGAAGTTCTAGGGGTATAACCTATGCGTGGCCAAAGAATTCGCCCAAACATTTGATGGATGCAGGGCGAAGGTTGGTGATGTTTAGTTGGAGGTGACTGAAGAGTTTTTGAGTGAAGTAACAAGGCTTCCTCTCACTGGTCAAAAGTGGTTCAAGAATTCAAAAATTGACAAAGTGCCCTGGAGTCTTTTTATGACCTCCATAAATATTGATTGTTGTGAGAAAGGTATTCCTATTTCCCTGCTTAAATTTAGGTGGCATGGTTTGTTATCATTTCTTAAACAATTTATTACCTGTGAGGGTCATTATGGCCTAGTTTTTCTTTGCCATGTGAGATTGCTCATGCATTTTATCGACTTCCATTTGAACGTGTCGTTTTATTTGCTACGAAGTTTGTACAAAATGTCGAAAAGATACAAGAAGTAGAACCTCGATTCTAGCCTCTTTCAGCATGGTTTAATTAAAATATTATTGGTCCATCATCTAAAAACCCTGGATGATGATTGGGATTTGTTCTTAGCTCAAAACGGTTTTGTTACAAAATTTCCCACAGAAACCCCTATACTAGATAAGCCTATGATAGAGAAACATTGTGATTTCTCAAATGACCAGCCAGATATTTTGAAGGAAAACCCTTGTCTTGAGGCAATTCAAATGTAACCCCTACGCATTAATTAGTTGTTGACTTTAAAGCCACTATAAAAAACGATAACAAGAAGCCTCACAAACTGTCCAAACAAAAGCATGCATCTTTAGGTTTTCTAAATAAGAGGGTTGGCTGACTCATTTCGAGGAGCCTGTGTAATTGATCCAAGCGTCATGTGAGCTCGATCGACCTGATCGAGATCCATGAGGATTCAGACTCTGAAATTGAAAAGTTCCCCGTAGAGTAAGATCTAGACTATTGCAATCCAGAGCCTATTCAGCCATATGACTTCGTTAACAACCTCCCACCATGCCTCAAGGGTAGCAAGGGGTTTACTAGTAAAAAACTCGGCCAAGGGCCGACAACAGGTAATATTGATATTCTTGCACCCAATTATACTCTCCCTCGACAGATCGCCCTTGTTGCGCATTACGAGGTCTGCTTGCATTAGATTGAACAGTACTATAAGGACGTCCCTATTATAAAATCAAGAATGAAAGTGCTCATAGCTCACAATGAATCATTGACAAAAGAAAACCGTGACCTCAAGGCAAATGAACAGAGACAGGCCAAGCATCTTAAAAGAACATACAACATTGTAATAAAGAATGCAGACAGTGTGAAGGCCATAATAAACTCTGAGATATCTTGATCCTTGTTTAGTTAGTAATCAAATGGTAAGATTATTTTTATTATAGTCATGTTGTTTAAAAAAAAAAGATCAAATCGGTTAAACTTTGATTTCTTTCATCAATATAAGACTGGATACAGAATCGAGAGATTTTGTAGCCAAGTCATTTTCATATAAAATTTAGTAATTATTTGTTAATAAAATCGCCTAACTTGTCCCTATTTCATTTTCCAGGGCATGGTATATTTGATGCTGATCTCATGGGATGAAGTTTTTTCGATCTAGTTGTGTAGTATATCCTTTTGTTTATTTTGTAAATTGGCAAAACTTTCATAAATTTGTAAGATACAATTTGATCATGGAAAGTTGTGGGCTACCATATTTGTAATGTTTTGATCTTATGGGATCTGATCATATTTTGAGAGATAGGAAGATTAGATTTCCCAAAGACTCTTTAAAATCCATACATTTTGTAATTGAAGGCATCTTGGCCTAGAACCAAAGATGGATGAATGATTTCAAGACTAAATGAAACAATGCACAACATTTTGGATTTAGCCTTTTGATAATGGTGTTTCGTTGATGTTTTGCTTTGTTTAATCCTGGTATATTAATACATCTTGTAGATTTAGACTCAATGGTCTGTTATATTCTAGGATACTCTTGTTATAAATGTCATCCATAATTTGTTGTTCTAGATGTTAATAGTGTGATCATCTCTTCAATTTGAATGTTAGGATTTATCTTTGATTTTCAGTTGAATAGTGAAATGCAATATGTTACACTCAGATTTATCTCATTGTAATTACTGCGATCATAAGATCATGGGGTTTGATTTGTGTTCCCTTCTCTATTATTAAACTTCAGCCACCAATACATGTGATGAATTTATTGGAAACAGTTTAGAATAAGTCTATTGTAGATTTATCTCATAGTCTTGGCTACTGGATACTCTTGGATCATACAGAGACAGGAATACATCATACAAACTAACTTTAGGTTAGCTCTTTTTAGATCATCTTTTGACTATCTGGAAACTTGTGTTTCATAGTTTGGTTAATTCAAGATTTGTTAGATTTATAGAAAGAAAACAAAAAAAATATTTAAATGTGCTTTCTTTATCTACTTTCACATAAAAAATTATTTTTAAATTCATTTCGTAAATTCCCAGTAAAACTTGCAAACTGTAAATGACGTTCATAAGAGATATTTTTTATGTTTTCTTTACGATAGTTATATCAGAGTATGTACATATATATACAATATAAATTTTAGTATTACTTAGTTATCCCTTTCTCTTCATTTTAGGATTTTAGATTGGATAACGGATCCATTAAACCCATTAGAACAAGCCATACCAAATGGATTGGGTTACTTAGACAACCCCAGACTGGACTTGTTCTTCCAGTTGACAGACAGTCAATTTCGCCCGTCAACAGGCTGTCGGTGAGCTATTGCAATGTATAAATAAGAACCTAGATGAGGAAAGGGGGTTTGTTCTAGTTTTCCTATTGGCATGAGTGATTATTGTTGTGTGAGAGAGAAGTGCTAAGTGTGAGAGCCTTCTGGTATTGTAATAACTTCAGCTGGGTGCAAAGATCAGTCCTGCAGCTGGGTGTGCAAGAAGGGGAGGGACAGAGAGGAGAAGAAAGAAGATCTACTAGCTAAGAGCATAGACAAGAACTGTATGCTTTATCTTAATATATTATAAAGCACAGTTATGTGGACGTATCCCTAGAGAGAGGGTGAACCATGTATATACTGTGTCGTGTGTGTGATTGATGCTCTATTCTTTGTCATTTGATATAGTGTTATTGCATTACTGTGTTAGATCTGATCGATAGTTGTGTGGAGTAGATCTAAGCTGATTAGTGATATATGAATGTTGTATTGTTCTTGTATTATATCCACTTGATATTCCCTTTCGTTGGAGACATATTTGTCTTGAAACCCCCCCATAGCTTCTTCAGGTGAGGCTACACCTGCTTCACAGGTGTTGCCGAAAGGGCCAATAGTTAGGGCTTGTTGGTGCACTCTTGGAGTTGAACCCTGGGTCTTCCCTTATGCCAACACCTTTCAAGTTCCAAACCAGGAAGCACTATCTTATCATCATCATATGAGTCAAAAATAGGATGCTCATATCTAGGACTTTTAGGGACAGGATTACAAAGGATATCATCTTCTAGAACAAACTCATTCTCTGCACTTTCCTTACTATGAAAACACACACATCTTTCATCTGATGCAGGTGAACAGGGAAAAGAACTAGTTGATTCCTCATCCAAAGCATATTATTCATTATCATAGACTTCATAAGAAACAACTATATCCTAAACATAGTCTTTATATTCCTCACAACAACTATGACAAATTAACTCAGAGGAATAAATTTTTTGACAATGAATATTAGAGAAATAAAAATTTTGACAATGAATATTGAAAGCTGCATGAAACACTTCCATGGAGGAGATGTTAGCACAGGGAAAGGATCAATGCCACTCACGAGCATCTCCTTCTAATGAGTACATGAACATCTTTATTAATACATCCTCATGATGTATTCCCCGTTGATGCACGAGTTCATGAAACTCAAGCAAATGCTTTGCAGGATGGTCACCTCTATGTTCTCTAAATCTGGGAAAAAAATCACCTCACTCATCCATAGTAGGAACAACATTTAGAAAAACTATAACATAAGATAAATTAAAAGGAGAAAACCTTTGAGCCAAAATGGCTTCCATATCAAAATATGACTTCTTAAAACTATGGAGTCACCACTGGATTCTTTAATCATGGAGTCTTCAGGTGAATGATATGCAGTCTGAATGTGTCTGATCTTTGTTCACCATCAAAGATTAGATATGATCATTGTCATTTTCCTAGGGAATATATCTTCACTTCCATCCCCGTAAATGACACCATTAATGTTAGCATTGAAATTCACCCTCTGAATGCAAGAGGATAATCCTATACTCGTCAAAATGTTTGGTAGATGTTGTTTTTGTGAGTGTAGGTCAAATGGAAAATACTCATTACAAGAATGATTTTAACACAGAAAATGGAGAAGTAATGCACAGGGAAGTGAGTGCCCCATTAAAATCAGTAAGTTATTTGAGTTTAAGTGTGGGTAGAAGGAAGACTTAGTGAGAGAGGTGAACAAGACTTCTATGGGCATCCATCTTTCAAGCAGATTGGTGAAGAAAAAATCAGGCTCAAGATCACTCTCGAACTTAAGCTTCAAACATTGAAATATGTCACAGTAGCATAATAATCAAACCTACATTACCATGCGACTACAACAACTCGATTGGATCCTCCATGCCTGAGCCTTTCAGCGTAAGAGGGAATAAGACAACAAATAAATTGACTAAAATTGGTCAGAACAATACTGTAATCAAACCTACATTACAATAGAACTACAACCCTCTACTGGATCCTCCATGCCCGAGTGTTTTAGCAAAATTTTTACAAAGAGATGAGAGAAGTTGACTTCTATTAATGTGAAAGTCTCGGGTTTGATACATAACCAGAGAAAAACTATGGCATAAAAAAATTACACAGAAGGGAGCTCTTCTCAACCAGTTGACCACCTTAACAAAATATTGAACTGATCTGTTTATACTTAGATCAATCCACAACTACCAGGGGTGTGATCTGGTTATTCGAGTCAAAGCCTTTCGTCTGTGCCTTCTTCTATCATACTGAGCGTGTATCCTCCTGTCAGATGAAAACTTAGCTTGACATGGGCCTATAGGAAAAACTGTCCATGGGGGTACCTCGGGCTGATAGTTTCATCTCCATGACCAGACCCTCCATGCTTTCTAATTACTAGGTCATTCGAGGTTTCAACTACCAATCCTTTCTTTTATTAACTGAACCCTCAGAATCGGGGTGAGGCTTAATGCCTAAGGGGAGGCCATGCACTGCTCTTGGATAGGATGTCTTATAAGCGCATGATTGTAGGGCCATCGAAAGTGGTTTGAACTCACACTACTTTTGAGCCTGCAATCCACGACTTTCCACCACGTAGCTCTTTTGATTTACCAAGGTTTCAATTGCAGGATTGCTCAATAATTTTATCGTTCGAGCATGTTGCTTCCCCACAATGGAACGTGGCCATTGATTTGGTCACATTCTGTGATTTGCGCACACTTGCTAGATTTAGCACCACTGCCAAAGTTTATCTACCCACCAACTCTAGGATCCATTAAAAACCGTGCGTGGAGATGGAGCTAATATTGGAGCTTGAACATGAACACCTCCTGGAGTATGATCTGACGTGGAGGCTTGAAATCACTATGATGACGTGTCATAGACAGAGGGGTGACATGTGTCACTCAAAAATAGGCTAAAGACACGTCCAAAAATGCTTGAAATGAGTGCCACGTGCCAACACTAGAAGGATGTTATGTGTCATGAATGATATGGGTGCCACATGTGTGTGTTGATGGCTTCCACGTACTTTGGAATTCGGAGCTTGAGAGGGGTATTCATGTAGAGCTGGCATAAATATGGGCCTGGAGTGAAGTGACGACCTAAAACGAATGTTGAATATCTGAAGTGAACGATGACCATCGATCTAAGGAAGACATGCGATGCTTGATTCTTAACTACGTGAGAAAATGCTCCGGAAGAAACTAGGAGTCGAGATGTTGAAACTCTCGAAGCCCAGATTTTCGAAGCAAACTACCACCATTAGATTTGGATGGACATGTGGCAACGATCTGTGGACTTCGAGAGAAAATTCTCCAGATGAAAGCGAGAGGGGAGGAGATAAAACTCCCAGAGTCCATATTCCTTAATTAAATAATGACTGTCCAATGGGGAAGGACACGTGGCGAAAGATTTGCAACTTCAGGGCTTCTGCCTAGCCACTATCCTCATGAAACTTTGATGTTCCGAATACACGTGAGTCATTGATCTGATGGTGATCTATGATCGAGGAAATCCCCAATTTTGTTTCCATGCACCGCTCTCGGATGGACCCTGGCTCATGCTTCAAATATCAACGGATTACAATCACTTTGGGATTTTGAGCTCCGACTCTTCGAGACTTCTCAATGCATATCTTTTACAATTCTTCGAAGTGGTGAATTCTCGAAGTGAGATATTGTTAGGGTCCTAACCCACACATAGGTAGATCAATATATTTAGATGTAATAAAGGTCAATATTAATAAGGCCTTTCAATAAAATAGAATAAGGCGGATGTAAGAAGACCTAATAGAAGCTTCCGCTTCTAGAATGATCTTCCTCTAGATGCTTCTCTTGATAGACATATTTAGTATAAATAAGGGTCGAGGGTATGAAAACCCTAGCTTGGAGATTATTGTAACAGAGTGTTGCTCGACTGGAAGTTGCCCCCTCGAAGAGGCTCGTGAACATTGCTTTCTGAATCAAAGTGATATTTTTGTTGTTGTTCTTATATCATTTATGTGTTATTGTGGAGATTATGCTGGTTATATTACTGTTATTCTGCCATTTCTAGCATTTTATTTCTATTCTGCATATTTATTATATATGGTATCTTGCAAGTGGTATCAGAGCACTTTCCTTGGCAGAAATTGTGGGAATTTTGTATTCAGGGTAGAGACATATTCCTCCATATTTAAGCCACAGAGATCTGTCGTTGTGCGCATAAACCCATGGTTGAGGGATTCATACTTGCAGGAAATACAAGTGGTTCTTAAACGCATATCTATTGGCCACCCTTGTAACCCCTGTTGGTACCCCTTCGAGTGGTAGCGCATCAGAGAGAACCTGTGTACGGATCAGCCTAGATTTCCTTAAGTCCTCTTTAGATAAACCTATTGGCCACCAGACTGCTATAGTGTCACCGAGAACAACACTCGAGAAGATACTCTCTAGTACCTGGGTAGTCGGGTAGTACGGATAAGGGTACGGTATATCCTCCTTAGTTAGTGCCCTAAGATATTGGGCCGAGTACTACTGTTGGACCCCGCACGTATATCGGAGAGCTATAGCACAAGGAAAACCCTTGTCTATAGAACCCTTGAATACCTAACCCTTGGGGAACAGAAACATAAACAAATTAAAATTGACCAAATCTATTGTCATGCAACTGTGTTCGGGTTGCCAAGTAAATACACATTTCTTTTTGGTTAATCATTTGGGGATTTCATCACTGCAGTATTCTTCAGACCCGAGTATAACTTCGCACGTGTAAAAAAAAAAAAAAGTCTGGAAATTGTTTCACCATTATTTGAAACCTATTCCATTGGATTCATCTCTTTGCCCTTATCACATTCATCCATATCATTTTTTCGAAAAAATTTTGACCCTGGCCACCCCTTTTCAGTTCACCCATCCTCATGGCCCATACCCGTAGCCAAGATATGGAAACTCGCTTCAAAACCTTGCAATATGGTTTCATTGAGACCCAAAAAGAAGTGAAACAACTCAGTGCTACCGTTGCCTCCATCGATTCATCCATCAATACAACCATAAATACAACCATGCAGTCCTCAATGGAGGAAGTCAAACAAGAACTGACCACCCAGCTTGAATCTGTCTTTGCATCACTCTGCACCAAACTGAAGATCCCTATAGATGAACCTTTCTCTGAAGCACCTCCAAAGAATGAAGGCGAACATTCCTCCCATTCCCATACCTTTCATCCCCATCACTTTCAACATGACCTACGCCTTCCGCGGGTGGATGTGACCATATTTGATGGCTCGGACCCCATTGGTTGGGTAACCCAAATGGAACATTATTTCTCTTTATAAGGCATCACAGATGACTTGGCCAAATTACGGTATGGTGTTCTCCATGTAGATCAAGAACGTTGGCAATGGTGGCAATGGAGAAAAACTTCCCGTCAAGAGTATATTTCTTGGACCCAATTTGTGACTGATCTTTATGAACGCTTTGACACAGACACCAACCATTTGGGCCGTTTGACAAAGTTGAAACAATCTGGAACAATAGAAGACTTCATAGCTAGCTTTGAGCACCTGGGTTTTCGAACAGAGGGCATGATTGATGCTTTCTTTCAAGAGTGTTTTATCAGTGTCCTCAAGGAGGAGATTCGGGCCCATATCCTCAGGGCTCGACCCTCAAGTTGGGTTGAGGCTACTAAAAGAGCTAAAGAAGCACAACAGGCTGTATCCTCTCAAAACCGAAAACCCTCCTTTATCCCTTGCCCTAAAACCGTCACTCCCACTACTCCCTCTGCCCCATTAAAGATCCAAAAATTGACCAGGGCTGAAATGGTTGAACGCCAACTCAAAGGCCTTTGTTATAATTGTGATGACAAATATTTCTCGGACCACAAGTGTAAGGAACAAAATTTTTTTATGGCCATCTCTGAGGATATTTCGGAAGAGGATGTTGAAAATCCCCTTGTGTCTGAGTCACCTGAAATCACTGACATAACCCCTCCCTCAGACCCTCCCGAAGTAGAACTCGTCATTTCCCTCAATGCTCTCACTGGCTTCTCCTCTCCCCAAACCCTCAAGTTAATCGGTTACATCAAGCATCGGAAGGTCATCATTCTGGTTGATAGTGGAAGCACCCATAAATTTATTCATCATCACATTGCCCAAGAAACTCATTGCTACTCCATGCTGTCAACAATTTCCAAATCATGATTGTCAATGGTGGTTCCATGAAATGTGGAGGGTGTTGTGAAAATGTGCATCTCCAAATTGGTGACCACCACCTCAAATCCCATATGTTTGCTATCGACATGGGTGGTTGTGAAATTGTGTTGGGTGTAGACTGGCTAAGAACTTTGGGTACCATTCTCATGGATTTTAAGGCATTAACCATGCAATTCAACCAGGAAGGCCACCAATATAAATTCCAAGGCATCACTGTTGGTTCACCTGAGGTCATTAGTTCCCATCGCATGGAAAAGATGCTCAAAAAAGGTCATTCTGGTGTCATTGCCCAACTCCATGCCATACAAGCAATAGAGACACCCCTGATACTGCATGACCTCCAAGCCCTCCTTTCTAAACATCAAATGGTATTTTCCACTCCCCAAGGACTCCCTCCTTCCCGCGGTGTTCATGATCATTCCATTCCCCTTGTACCTCGAAGCCTTCCTCCTAATATCCGTCCATATCGCCACCCCTTCTCACAAAAAAATGAAATTGAGAAAATGGTCCAGGAACTCCTTAATGAAGGCATTATCCGTCCTAGTACGAGCCCTTACTCTTCTCCTGTAGTCATTGTCCTTAAGAAATAAGGTTCTTAGAGAATGTGTCCCAACTTTCGTGCCCTCAACAAACTTACCATTAAATATAAATTTCCCATTCTTGTCATTGATGACCTCCTGGATGAATTGAGTGGCACCCAATTCTTTACTAAACTTGATCTTCTCTCGGGCTATCACCAGATACGTATGAAAGAGGCAAACATTCCCAAGACAACCTTTTGCACTCATGAGGGCCACTATGAGTTTTTGGTCATGCCCTTTGGCTTGTGTAATTCCCCCTCCACCTTCCAAAGCCTCATGAATCATGTCTTCTGTCCCTTTCTCCATCATTTTGTCTTATTTTTCTTTGATGATATCCTCATCTATAGAAAAACCTGGACAAACCATCTTACTCATGTGGATCAAGTTCTCCATCTACTCTCTCAACACCAAATTTTCTTGAAAAAGTCTAAATGTGTTTTTGGTGCCTCTGAAGTAGAATACTTGGGTCATCTGGTTAGCAAGGATGGCATCAGGGTGGATCCGAAAAAGATTGAAGCTATGCAATATTGGTCGTACCCAAAGACTCTCAAAAGCTTGCATGGATTTCTGGGCTTAACAGGCTATTATCGTAAGTTTGTTAAGAAATACAGAAAGATTACATCACCTCTCACTACTCTCCTCAAAAAGAACTCTTTCACTTGGACTCTAGTCGCTGCTCAATCTTTTCAAACCTTGAAGACGTCCATGTGCACCACTTCGGTTTTGGCCCTTCCTGATTTCACAAATACCTTTGTGTTGGAATGTGATGCCTCAGGGAAAGGAATTGGCGTTGTCCTTATGCAAGAGGGTCGACCTTTGGCCTTCACCACCAAGAAACTGTCTGAAAGGAATCTAGGAAAACCCATTTATGAAAAGGAAATGTTGGCTATTCTGCATGTCGTTGATCTGTGGCACCCTTATCTCTTGGGGCAATGCTTCCAAATTAAGACCGACCATCAAATCCTCAAGTACTTTCTGGAACAACACATTTCCTCCCTGAAGAAACAAAATTGGGTGACTAAGCTCTTTGGATATGATTATGAGATCATTTACAAGAAGGGCAAAGACAATGTAGTGGTGGATGCACTGTCCCAAAAATATGAAGAAGATGGATCCCTTTTTTCTCTTTCCTTCATTGTACCTGATTGGCTCCAAGCTGGGTGCCAAGAATGGCTTCAAGATCCCAAAATTTTGCATCTGATCCAACAATTGCAGACCAAGGCTCTGGCTGCCCCAGGGTACTCTTGGCTCCAGGATGAGCTTCGATACAAAGGCCATTTGTATTTAATTAAACAATCAAAGATTAAATCCACGGTACTTTCTGAGCTTCATGCTACACCCACAGCGGGGCACTCAAGGTTCACCAAAACATATGATAAGGTCAAACATTTTTTTTTTTTCTGGGATGGTATGAAACAGGACATCCGTAATTTTGTCGCTGAATGTGAGGTGTGTCAACGCAACAAGGGAGAAATAGTCACATCTCTGGGCACACTACAACCGATTCCAATTCCACCTGCTATTTGGAAGGATATCTCTATGGACTTTATTATCGGCTTACCCAAATCGGGGAATAAATCAGTCATAATGGTGGTTGTGGATCACCTTTCCAAGTATGCTCTTTTCTGCGATCTTCAACACCCATTTACTGCATCCACAGTGGCTCAAATTTTCATGGACCAGGTATTCAAGCTTCATGGCATGCCACACTCTATTTTTTATGATCATGACCCAAATTTCACAAGCAATTTTTGGCAAGAAATGTTCAAGCTACAAGGCACCCAATTGCATCTCAACTCAGCTTATCATCCCCAAACGTATGGTCAAATGGAAGTTGTCAAAAAGTGTTTGGAAACATATCTGAGGTGTTTTGCCTCTGAAAAAAAACATCAGTGGGCTCAATGGTTACCCCTAGCCGTATGCTGGTACAACACTTCCTACCATATAGCTACTCGCATGACTCCTTTTGAAGCGGTATATGGATAGAAGCCCCCTTAAGTTCTCTCATACTTACCGGGTACCTCAAAGGTCCAGGCGGTTTACCAAACACTTACAGTTCGAGAGGATATTCTTCGTACCCTTAAAGAGAACTTGTTCATGTCACAAAATCACATGAAGCAACAAGTAGATCAAGGTCGCTCTGAACGTCAATTTGTAGAAGGGGATCAGGTGTTTCTGCGACTGCAACCATATAAGAAAAATTCCCTCAAGGCCGAGCATTATCAGAAGCTAGAGCCCAAATTTTATGGTCCTTATATAGTTCTCAAGTGTGTGGGACAAGTCGCATATCAGTTAGCTCTGCCCAGTCAGTCGAAGCTACATCTTTTTTTTCATGTTTCTTGCTTAAAGAAGGTGATTGGAACTAGGTGCCAAATTCAAACCAACCTTCCAGAGTTAGCTGAAGAAGGATCCATTTGGCTACTGCCAGAAGTAGTTTTGGACCAGCATGAGCATCGCCTGCGTCAGAGAACCATCAAGGAAGTGCTAGTCTAGTGGAAATATACGACTCCAGCAGATGCCACTTGGGAACCAGCTACCATTCTGCAACAGTTTCCACATCTCAAGCCTTGAGGACAAGGTTGCTTTTAAGGGGGCATACATGTTAGGGTCCTAACCCGCACATAGGTATATCAATATATTCGGATGTAATAAAGGTCAATATTAGTAAGGCCTTTCAATACAATAGAATAAGGCGGATGTAAGAAGACCTAATAGAAGCTTCTGCTTCTAGAAGGATCTTCCTCTAGATGCTTCTCTTGATAGACATATTTAGTATAAATAAGGGTCGAGGGTATGAAAACCCTAGCTTGGAGATTATTCTAACAGAGCTTTGCTTGACTGGAGGTTTCCCCCTCGAAGAAGCTCGTGAACATTTCTTTATGAATCAAAGTGTTATTTTTGTTGTTGTTCTTATATCATTTCTGTGTTATTGTGGTTATATTACTGTTATGCTGGTTATATTACTGTTATTTTGCCATTTCTATCATTTTATTTATGTTCTACATATTTATTATATCTGGTATCTTGCAGAGATCCGACGATGTGTGGCCCTTTGATTTGGATGGTCGAGATTCACTTCGGAACCTTTAGTACTTCGGGGCTTATGGTGATATTGTTTCCAACATCAATGGTCCTTGTTGGTTTAAGATAAACGGTCCATGATTATTTCAGGAATTCGAGCTTCGGTTCTTTGGGACTCTTCAACGCACAACTTGCAAAATCCTCTGAAGTAAATATTCCGAAGTGTGGGATCTTCCTCCACGTGTCCTCTAGGTTTGGACGATCGATATTTACTTTGAGAGCTCGATCTTTGGGAGTTTTCTTCATCTTACTCACGCAATCCTCTGAAGTAAATCTTTTGAAGTGTGAGATCCGCTGACACATGTCCTCATCCTTCAATGGCTTAGATTTACTTTGAGATTTCATCTCCTCTGCCTAGTCCTTAATCCTTGCGCGACTATGAAAACTTGACCACCCAAGAGTCGCTGATATGAAATTCCTCTAGGATCTCTGTCGTTTAAAAATGAACCCAACCAGTGCTTGTCTTTCATCCCCAAAATAGACTTCTCTGAATTTTGAGCTTGTGCTTATGGTTGTTTCTTGCACAAGCAAAAGATTTGGACAACTGCAGCGACCCTTGACAACTTCATGTGATAACACCTGGAATCTGCTTCTTTGGTTCACTGAACTTCACTCTTTACAACTTTCTTAATAAATGCCAAAATAAATCTTCTCTAACAAAATAATAACACCTTCATATTGAGGTCACAAATCTTAATATAAACATTATTGATAATAATTCCAAAGGCTTTAACAACTCTTTACATCAAGATGCAAACCTTTAACATGTTCAAAGACTTCATTTTTCCTTTGACATTGACATGAATAGACTAGTTTCTTCCACTTGATCTTGTTTTTATTCACTTTTATTTTTTTAAGAGAATATGGAACCACCCAAAACAAACTTGATCTCTTTTTTTAAACTATATCTTTCAAGCCACTAAATAGACAACCACCAATTTTATTTATCTATTTCTTTAATATAAAATAAAGAATCAGCCTCCTTTAAAATAATAATTAAAAGAAAAAGCTAATGCAGGATTACGAATTGCGATTTCTCACATCTGTGTTGCTTTTGAGCATCAGTTTTCTTCTTGCAGACTCCAGATCTTTATTAATGGAAAATCCAAAAATATTTCCAAACAATTCGAACCAGTGAACACTAACAAAAATTCTCATCCCAAAACTTCTCAATAATTTTTTTATTTGGAACGTCTTGGCCTAAAAAAACACTTTTTCTTCTTGTTTAATGTGCTTCTAGCAGAATCGTTTTTTCTTTCAACTTTTTCTTCTTGTTTAGTATGCTTCGCAGGAACATCGAAGAATGGATTAGTATCCTTCGATTCTACCATTACAAATCTGGTTATTATGCTTTTGCCTCTAGTATTATATGAAAGTCTCAGATGAGGGAGCAAAATCACAAGCTTTAATGACAATAGTCTCCTTTAGTTATCGTATCCCATGTATGGATTGTTCCAAAAAACCATTCACGTCAAACAACAACTTTCTCATGACAAATAGCACTAGTCTCTCACGGAAAAAAACGAGGAAACCCAATATGTTTATGAGGAAACCCAACTGAGCTCTTATGAAATCTGCAATGGAGTGAGTGAAAGAGTGCATAATTACAGCGCAGTATTGCGCCAATTTGAAGTGTGAACAGAAAAGTTAATGGAAGAGTTTCAAATAGTCATAACTTTCTTCCCAAGACTCGGAATTGAGCATGTGAGTAGGCATTGGAAATCTATTAGATAGTGGAATATAATTATCCACCCAGAAAATTGATCAAGGCATTCAAATTTCCAAGAAATAAGAAGAAATAATTATGATATATATTATTGAACCATAATGGTTCATATTTTCCTGAAATTGTTGAAACAGTTAGCCTGACAAAGTTTTGTTGGTTGCACATTTTGAAGATTTAAAAACAACTAGATCAATATCAGCTTAGAGTCCAAAATAATGGAAGAGGCACAAGGGAATTACAGTGAGGAAGATGAAGTCAGAGGGATGGATGTCCATTTGAGCATCGAAGGAACAAACTCCAATGGACATGGAGAAGAAAGGAATGAAAACATGAATATGGCAGAGACCATTAAAAATTTCCAGAAGGATGTCCAAATCCATAAGGATGATAATGAAAGGCTTATGAGAGCCAAGGAGTAGCAGGATGACTTCAACATGAAGTTATTACAAATCTTGAACATAATAGAAAATAAATTGGATAAGGAGAGTGGTTCGAGAAAATCGGGAAGTCACAAGTCTCATGATGAGGAAAGAAAATCAAGAAGTGTTAAAATACATCACCATCACTCCCCAAGGCATTCCAATAAGAGAGCATATTGCAGCTCAAGTTCATCCCCTGTTAGGAAGCACAAGAGGTCTGGGGTGGATGAGCTATGAGGAGAAATGAACAAAATCAAACCTCCTACATTTGATGGTGAGCACAAGAAGGATGAAGATGCAGAAACATGGTTGTTGGGCATGAGAAAGTATTTTCAATTGCATAATTATTCTTCTCACGCAGAGGGTAGAATTACCATCTATCACCTCAAGGGAAAGGCATCCATGTGGTGGGATTATCTTGTGTAGGTGCAACACATTAAAGTGAAAAGTGTTACTTGGAGGGAATTCAAGAGGTATTTTGAGAAGAAATACTTGACTAAGGGATACTATGACAAGAAAATGAAAGAGTTCTTTGAGCTCAAGCTTGGGAGTATGACCATTGATGAATATGAGAGAAGGTTTTTAGAAATGTTGAAGTATGTCTCTTTCATCAAGGATGAGACAATGAAGATTCAAAGGTATTTGAGTGGATTGACATCATTTATCAGTGAAAAAATATAGTATGATGATCCCAAGACATTGGAGGAGACCATAAGGCAAGCTAAATGCCTATATGATCAACAAAAATCAAGGCCAACATTCCAAAAATCTTGGGAAGACAAAAATAAATTTAAGGTGGATTAGAGGAAGAAGGGATATAAGACACCATTCTTCAGAAATAATCCTCAGGGATAGTAAAATCCTAAAGAACCTAGAATGATTGACATAGGCAGTCAAAGGCCAAGGAAACCACCTATGCAATATTGGGGTTGTAAAGGGGATCATATGTTCAAATATTGTCCTCACAGAGGTGAAAAAGGGAGAACTTCTCACAATGCACAACAAGCTGAAATAGTGGAGGACATGGGCAGAAAGGTACCCAAGATCTATGTAGCCCTGGACAACAAGCAAGAAGAGTATCATTCGCATATGATTGAAGTGGAAGGTATGATCAATAACCAAACCATTGCTATTTTAATTGATTCAGGAGCTAGTTATAGTTATATAGATCCTAAGATGGTGGAAAGTTTGAAATTGCCAAGAAGAAAGCATGGTAAATCTTGGTTGGTGCAGCTGGTTATAGGAACCAAAAGAAAAGTTAATGAGATGGTTAAGTCATGTCTTATGGACATGAATGGAATGAACACCCGAGAAGATTTGAACATCTTGCCTTTAGGTTCCTATGACTATCTAATTGGGATGGATTGGTTGGACCAACATCATGTCATCCTAGACTGTCATAACAAGGAATTTACTTGCTTGGATGAGGAAGGAAACGAAGGGAAACTTGCTTGGATGAGGAAAGGAAACTAAGGAAGGGAAACTATGAAGTCTTAGAAGATTCTGAAGATGTGTTCAAGGAGGGACATTGATTTATCTATAAATCTAATGCCTAGAGCAGTGTCAATGTCAAAGATTCCTTACAGAATGAGTACACCGGAGCTAAAGGAGTTGCAAATGCAACTTGAAGAGTTTCTGAAGAAGGGGTATATACGCCCAAGTGTGTCACCTTGGGGTGCCCCAGTCTTGTTTGTGAAGAAGAAAGATGGAACATTAAGATTGTGCATTGATTTCAGACAGTTGAATAAAGTGACTGTTAAGAACAAGTATCCTCTGCCAAGGATTGATGATATTTTTGATCAAATGAATGATGCAAAGATATTTTCAAAGATAGATCTCAGGTCGAGATACCATCAGGTAAGGATTAAAGAGGAAGATATCAACAAGACCGCTTTCAGGACAAGGTATGGTCATTATGAGTTGACAGTGGTTCCATTTGGGTTGTCAAATGCACCAGCTGTTTTCATGTGTTTAATGAATGGTGTTTTCTGAGAATATTTAGACAAGTTTGTCATTGTCTTTTTGGATGAAATTCTCATATATTCCAAGTCAGACGAAGAGAAATAACATCATTTGAGGATGTGTTTTCAAGTATTAAGGAAGCATCAATTGTATGCCAAACTGAGCAAGTGCTCATTTTATCAGAAGCAAATTCACTATTTGGGTCATAACATTTCAAAGGATGGGATAGCAGTGGATCCTAAGAAGATAGAAGCTATTAGAGAATGGACAGTGCTAAAGAATGTGACAGGGGTGAGATCATTCATGGGCCTTGCAGGATACTATAGGAGATTTATAGAAGGATTTTCAAAGATTGCACACCCAATCACTTCCTTGCAAAGAAAGGGTGTGAAGTTTCAGTGGACATTGGATTGTGAAAAGAATTTCCAACACTTGAAACAATTATTAACAAGTGCTCCAATGTTAAGGATAGAAGATCCAAATGAAGACTTCATTGTATGCATAGATGCATGTAAAGAGGGACTTGGTGGAGTCCTCAGTCAAAATGGGTTTGTTATATGTTACGAATCAATGAAGTTGAAGGAGTATGAAAGAAACTATGCCACTCACGATTTGGAGTTTTCAGCCATAGTACATGCCTTGAGGAAATGAAGACACTACGTCATGGGGAAAAGATTTGAGATGAGGACAGGTCGGAATGGTCTAAAATATTTGTTTGATCATCCAACTCTAAATGCTAGGAAAAACAGATGGTTAGAATTTCTAAGTGAATATGACTTTGATATAAAGCATATCAAGGGGAAAGAGAACAAAGTGGTTGATGCACTCAGTAGAAGAGTGCGTGAAATGCATGCTACAACCATTAGCATGTATCAATCAGATTTGAAACACATAATTATAGAGACTACCAAATTAGATTTACAATACAAGGATTTAGTGGCAAAATTATAACAAGGTAATTTACAACAGAAAATTGAAGAGTACAAGCTAGATAAGGATGAAATTATCATGTACAGGGGAAGAATTTATGTACCAAATTCCCAGGAATTGAAAAATATGATATTGAGAGAAATGCATATGGTGCTTTATGTTGGGCACCCAGGATATCAGAAAATTATTGCAGCTGTCAAGGACCAATATTATTGGCCAAGCATGAAGAAAGAGGTTGTTGATTTTATTGCTAGATGTTTAGAATATCAAAAAGTAAAGGCTGAGCATAGACACCCACCTAGTTTGCTACAACCATTACCCATTCCTGAGTGGAAATGGGAAGTTGTAACCATGGATTTCATTACCAAACTGCCCATAACAAACAAGCAACATTATTCTATCATGGTAGTGGTGGATAAGCTTACTAAAGTTACCCATTTTATTCCAGTTAAGCTCACTCACAAGGCAATGAATATTGTTGATGTTTATATGAGGGAAATTGCTCAATTACATGGCATACCCAAGACAATTGTGTCTTACTGGGATCCAAAATTTACCTGAAAAATTTTGGAAGGGATTATTTAATGGATTTGGAACAAATTTGAATTTTAGTATGGCTTATCATCCTGAAATAGATGGACAAACAGAGAGGGTGAATCAAGTGATTGAGGATATGTTGAGGATGTATGTGATGGATAAACCATCAAAATGGGAAGATTACCTACACTTGGTAGAGTTTTCTTATAATAATGGGTATCAAGCATCTCTAAAGATGAGTCCATTTGAGGCACTTTATGGCATAAAGTGCAACACACTAGTAAGCTAGGATAACCCAAAAGATAGAGAAGTGGTTGGGCCAGATTTGCTCAGGGAAATGGAAGAGAAAATGTTGAAAATAAAACAAAATTTAAAGGTTTCCCAAGACAGGAAGAAAAACTATGCTGATAAGGGAAGAACTCACAGGGAATTTAAAGTGGGTGACCATGTATTCTTGAAAGTGAAAGCCAACAAAAGTTCCCTGAAGTTGGGAAATTGTTCAAAGTTGGCAGCTCGCTATTGTGGGTCGTTTGAAATCCTAGAGAGGATTGGTCCAGTAGCTTATATGATTGCATTGCCTACATCTATTTCTATTCATAATGTATTCCATGTATAATTGCTAAAGAAATATATATCTAATACTAATCATGTAATTGATTGGAATGTGATTCAGGTGGAGCAAGAAGGCGCTCTTCAAGTGCATCCGGTGCACATTCTAGATGGAAAAATAAAACAGCTCCGGAATCGATCCATAGGGCTTGTAAAGGTCCAATGGACCTGGTACAGTCCTAAGGACGCTACTTGGGAGCATGAGGATGCAATGCAGACAAATAACCCACATCTTTTTGAGGATTTTTGAAATTTAGTTGTACATGGGTACATGATGCACTGAGGACAGTGCATAAATAAGGGGAGGGGATTGTAATACCCCTAAGGCTGAACCCAATTGTAAAGGTAAATACAAATGTACTTAAGCTGGTGAGTTTTTTTTATATCATTTTGGTATGCATATTTCATGGCATAGTGCGCACATGTACTGCGCAGTAAAATGAGGAAGTGTACACATTCCAAGATACCGCGTGGAGCATCTTAAGTGCGCGTGGTGTTGAGGCTAGGTAGCCTTTGTGTATATGATTTGTTTTATAGGCTGGTGAGATAGTTATTATAATCTAGAATGCTTATGTTTTGATTAGGCTAGAGATCCTAGATGTTAAAGGCCAGTGCACCTATTTTTGTACATGTCTCATGATTAATATAAAATACATCACTGCGCGCAGAACGACCATGATAAAAGAGATGGGGGACTAAAATCCACTAGTTAGGGAAAGGGAGGGGCTAAGCTAGGGAGATTGAGCCAAAAAGGAATATTATATTAATATTTCTTAAATCATAAAGTATGGATAATTATTTTATCCTAAGTTCTAAAGTTGGGGACAAGTGGGCCAAAGTAGCTCCCAACAGGACAAGTGTCAAGTTGGGGACATGCATACATATTTTTGGGACTTATTTCATTTGGCAATGCCCCCATCATTCTTATGATCATGTTTTCGAGGATTCCTTCCATCATTCAGCCACAATTCCATGACCATTTTCACTCACGCAGACAGTTATCCTCCATACATTCCTATCGTTGTACCAGAACCGATATCCATAGCCATTTTGTGTTGGTTTACCTGGTTAACTTGGGAGAGGGATTGAACAAGCTGGTTGTCAGGCCCGTGGAATATTGAAGAGGGTGGTTGTCAGGCCCATGAGAAATTCTCTGGGTTAGAGAATCATTGGGAATTGATTTCCTGAAGGTGATAAACTGCAGCTACAGGACTCTGAGACTTCCTATCTGGCATGTTGTTGAAGCTCTGAAAGGGAAGTGGGGCATCCAAAGGACTGTTGAGAAGAGAAGGGTCACACTTCCTAGAGTGGGACAAGCATGTGGAGAATGAGAGACTGTAGGTTGTTAGTTGAGTAGGAACCTATGACAGAGTCTTTCCTATTGTCTATGATCCTATAGCTTGGTTAGGAATCCCTTTACCCGGGTGGAGTTTAGTCCTAGCTCGTGGGTGACTCACTGTTGAGAGTGATGAATAGTGTGGTCTAAGGCTAGAAGGTTCATGGACGGTTTGCACACAGTTGGTGATATTCATACAAAGATAAGTGCCAATTGTGTGATAAAATTACCTATTGCATTGTTATTTACATGCTTATTTTATGGGTTTCTCCTATGAATGATTATAACTGTCTGTATGTTTATGGGTATTTCTTGTATATGCTTCCTATAGATGTTTACTGCTATTTCAATGTGAATCTGTGCATTTACATAACGTATTTTTCTTTTCACGTTTTATATATAAAGCTTCTGCAAGAGTTATGTGCGTGGTTATGTTTTAATTACATGCAGATAGAAAATTGTATGTGGCATAGCTCAGTTTGGATGTTGAGTATGTTACAGTATGTTCTGCAGTTAGAGAACGAAAGTGTTCTCTGACATAGCATGGCCCGGCCATGGGTGGTCGGGGATGTTACAAAATGGTTTTAGAGCTAATTAAAGCATCTGATTAGTGGCATGGCCCATCCTGTTGGTGGATGGGGATGTTACATTAGTTAATTGTAAAGTGAATAGTTCTTCCTTGACTTACGAAACGATAAATCTAGGGACTAAGGATAATCCTCAAAATATCAATTTGGGAATGGGATGCTCCGAGCAAGAATGATCTACTTTAATAAAACTATTTAAGGAATTCAAAGATGTTTTCACCTGGACTTATGATGATTTAAATACATTAGATCCTAATATAATACAACATATCATCCCCTTGAAACCACAAACTCAGCCTTTTCAACAAAAATTAAGAATGATGCACCCCAAATTGGAACCTACTTTCGATAAAGAACTGACTAAATTACTAAATGCAAAAATAATATTCTCAGTGAGGCACACACAATGGGTGTCCAATCTAGTTCCTGCAAGGAAGAAAAGTGGCGAAATTTGACTCTGTGTCAATTTTCGTAACCTAAACCGAGTGTTTGATAAAGACAATTATCCTATTCCTCCAATGGAACAAATTATTCAGCAGGTATCTAGTTTTGAAAGACTATCACTGCTAGATGGTTATTTGGGATATGACCCAGTTCTCATGTCCCCCTCAGACCAGTTAAAAACCACCTTTCGTACCGCATTGGGCACTTATGCCTACAGGAAGATGCCTTTTGGGCTTATAAATGTTGGGGCCACTTTCCAGAGAGAAAAGGATATTGATTTTGGTGGTCTCATAAAGCAATCTATAGTGTTCTATCTTGATGACATTATTTTTTTCTCCAAAAACAAGAAAGATCACTTGTCTCACCTTAGGGTTGTCCTAGAATGATGTCGCAAGTACGACATATCTCTCAACCCTAAGAAGTCAGTCTTTGTGGTGGAACAAGGAAAACTTCTTGGGTTCATATTATCTAGTGACGGAATGAACATCGATCCTGAAAGAATTCAAGCCATTGCCAAACTTCCTCCCCCCTCCAAAATATCTATGCAATCCTTTTTAGGCCAAATTAATTTTGTAAGAAGATTCGTCCCAAGTTTCTCAGAAATGGTAAGTCCCTTATAAAATTTAATTAAAAAGGATATTCAATACCATTGGGGATCCCAAGAAAGTCAAGCTTTTGAATCTATAAAAAAAAAAAATTGAAGCTCCTTCCTTAATGAGCCCTGATTTCTGGCAAGAGTTCACTCTTTACACTTTCGCCTTTGAGCGATCTTATGTTGTTTTGTTAACACAAAATAATACTGAAAGCAACGAAGTACCCATTGCATTCATGATATCATATTTCAAAGGAGCAGAGATGAATTACCCGGCTATAGATCAATAGGAATATGTTGTTTCTAAAGCAGTGAAACACTTCTGATTCTATTTGCTAAAATCCAGAACTAAAGTTATAGTTCCTTATCCGACTATGAGAAACTTATTGGTACAAAAGGAACTAGGAGAAAAATGGGCAATTGGATGACATCGTTACAAGAATATGACCTCGAAATAACCCCTGCACAAATTATTAGAGGTCAATTCCTATGTAAGCTAGTGACTGATTCAGTTGAAGAACAAGAAAATCACATTAATATTTCAACTGTAAATCAACATAATGAAAATCAGATCTTTTGTACACAAGTTGTTGCTAATTCTTGGTATGATGAAATAAAATCTTATTTGACACATGGATCCGCTCCTCACTATCTTGACCCTAAAAACAAAAGAGCACTCAGGTTAAAATCTTCATCTTTCCATCTCATAAATGATGTATTGTTTCGAAATATTTTGACGGTGTTCTTATGCGTTGTTTGGAAAAAGAAGAATCAGAAAAAGTGTTATTTGAACTACATGTAGGTGAGGCTAGTGGACACTTCGGTGGAGACACCATTGCTCACAAAGTGTTAAGAGATGGGTACTATTGGCCCACCTTATTTAAATATGCCCATGCATTGTGTCACAAGTGTATAATCTGCCAAAAGGCTGCTGGACGGGTGAAAAAAACAACAATTTCTTTGCAGCCTGTCACTATGGATTCACCTTTTCAGTAGTGGGGTCTGGACATCATAGGAACAATTAACCCTAATTCTTCATAGCAACATAAATATATCATTACAACAATGGATTATTTTACCAGATGGTCTGAAGATGCACCTTTAAAAGTGGTAAACATGAATCAGGTAGTATCTTTCCTTATTTTGAATATCATCACCAGAGTCAGCATTCCCGAATGTCTTGTTTTCAATAACGCATCTTATTTATCATCCCTAGACATGAATGTATTCTCTTTACAAAAAGGGATTAAATTGAAATATTCTCCTAGCTATTACCCTCAAGGAAATGGCCTAGCAGAATCCACAAACAAGAATTTGATCAAGATTATCAAGAGGACAGTTTTTTAAAATCACAAGAACTGGCACAACACTTTGTTTAATGCACTGTGGGTTGACAAAGTAACAACCAAAGCTCCTATTGGTAACTCTTTTTTCCTTCTCGTTTATGGGAGAGAAGAGATCCTACCTTCCCATGTTTTCCTTCCCTCTCTGTAATTATCGTAAAAAGTTCAAGAAGAGGAATGTCCTCCTCTTGAAAATCGAATTAATGCCTTATTAAAACTAGAGGAGGTAAGAGCAGAAACAAAGAAGAAGTTGGACCAACATCAACAAATTGTAAAAATCTGGTTTGATTCAAAATCTTCTTCAGATATGGACTTCGAGGTAGGTGATTTGGTTCTTAAATGGGATAAACCTCACGAAGGAAAAGGGGAACACGCCAAATTCCAGAACCTGTGGTTGGGGCCATTCATAATCGCTAAAAAAATAGGTCCCATCTCTTTTCGCCTACACAATTTGGAGGGATAGCCAGACACCTTCCTGGTGAATGACCAAGCTCTCAAAAGATATTTTTCCTGATATTTCCAGGTCCACCTTGTACATATTTTTCTTGTTTTAAGTTTTCTTTTTAATTTTTGATTTTGGTTCTTTTCATTTTGTTTGTTTTCACTGATTTCTGATTAAATTTATGTCTATATCACCTTTTATTCCATGAAGGGAAACCAGAATGCCTGATCATGAAGTAACAGTCAAGGGTTTTTTTTTTAGAGCATCAATGTTGTAAATTGCTGCAATGCAGCCTAGCTAAAGGAACTTTATGTTCAAAATAGGTTTCCCAGTTTCACTTTATAATCATGAGAAGACACGATCATCATTAAATCTCTTTACACTGTCCCTGTTTTTTAAGAAAACGACTCAAGTATGCCTTCCTATCCTCGAAAATTTATTCTTTTCATAAAACTAATTTCAGATCATACTGAAGGTTATCAAGCGAAAAATGAAGGCTAGAAAATATAGAGTATTCTGAAAAACTAAAATTTTTAGCATCACCCCTCTCTCCTGAAGATCAATAAATTTGTGCCAAATTGTAAACAACTTCTAGAGAGTTGTGGGAAGTGTTTGTAAACCCGCCGAGATACTGAACAGGTCTGCTGGAAATGGGTAAATGCAACCATGATGCTAAGACAACTTCGTCGGGGTATTGAACAGGCCTGCTGGCAGCGAAACAATGTCGGGTTCAAGAAAATTATCAGGTATAAGTTTTGATATTAATCATAAAATTCCCTTCATTTTGGACTGACAATTCTTGAACAGGGTAGGGGCATCAGAGTGGGTTAATTGACATCCCTACCGAGGCTATAGATGCCTACAGGAAGAAGTGGCCCTGTCAATAGTATCAGATTTATTGGCCTGAATATCATTTCTCTCGTAATTAAAACTTTTCACCGGATTTCATTTTGAACAGAAGGAAATATGAAGTTAGACGATGTGGTGTTTTTGGAATTTGATTGGGATGCTTGTTCTCCCTTCAACTGTTATTTGATCTTTAATCATTCTAATCAGTCCTAACATGAAATCGTTGGTGGTGCAGAGATAACTGCTTCTCCTAGTAAGTCGCCACTATTGACAGCCCTACATGTTCTTGCTATTTTGAACGACAAACAAAACTTCCTGTAGCTACCTACACCTCATCCTATAAATGTCACTATTTGGGGGTGATTATTGGATTATACAAGATGTTTGATTATTCTTTTTATTTTTGTGTTTTCGTTCTTGATTCATGACTGAAATCATGAATCAAGGATGATTTCGTATTATATCCCTATTTAAAACATGTTTTTAAAAAGGATCATTATGACTTATATCTACTTCATATTCAATATTGGAATGATTTTCCCTTTTGAGTTTGTTTGAATATCAATATAATACCTATGTTGATTTACATTTGGACTATAAAATTGTTTATTTAAATTCTTTGTAAATCAACTTTGATATCAAAATGTCGATTCACATTTTGATTTGTAAAAACATGTCCATTCCCATCCTTTGCAAATCGATTATATCCATTACATGACTTGGGAATTAATGTGAAAACATTGTGTCCTATACTTTACCTTTGACTAGCAGGTTGAATTAACATGCCTCTCATTACGAGTTAAGGTTTTGTGTTATGCTTTGTACTCAAAACGTTCATTACTAGAAGCGCTTGAATTTTGTGACCGAAACCCTCATGCTTATGTTATGGTCGCGCTGGTGTGTTGCTAGTTTTGTTTCCATGGTATCAACTCAAACTTGTCCCTTTTGACGCTACCATATGAACCCACAGTTAGCTTGAGTCGCCCTCGTTACAGTCTAGTCATACCCTTAATGGCTCCTGTTGTTAGGATAGAGCTGAATGGCTCTCACACATTTCTGTCTCATGATGATGCAGTCGAGGATTTGAAGGCCCAGGGTTGGGACATTTTCATTAAGAAGTTCCAGGGGTATAACCTATGCATGGACAAATAATTTGCCCAAAAATTTGATGGATGCAAGGCGAAGGTTGGTGATGTTTAGTTGGAGGTGACTGAAGAATTTTTGAGTGAAGCAACAGGGCTTCCTCTCACTGGTCAAAAGTGATTCAAGAATTCAAAAATTGATGAAGTGCCCTAGAGTCTTTTTATGACCTCCAGAAATATTGACTGTTGTGAGAAAGGTATTCCTATTTCCCTGCTTAAAGTTAGGTGGCATGGTTTGTTATCAGTTCTTAAACAATTTATTACTTGTGAGGGTCATTATGGCCTAGTTTTTCTTTACCATGTGTGATTGCTCATGGATTTTATCAGCTTCCATTTGAAAGTGTCGTTTTATTTGCTACGGATTTTGTACAAAATGTCGAAAAGATACAAGAAGCAGAACCTCGATTCTAGCCTCTTTCACCATGGTTTAATTAAAATCTTATTGGTCCATCGTCTAAAAACCCTGGATGGTGATTGGGATGGTTTCTTAGCTCAAAACGGTTTTGTTACAAAATTTCCCACAAAAAACCCTATGTTGGATAAGCCTATGATAGAGAAGCATTGTGATTTCTCAAATGACCAGCCAAATCCTTTGAAGGAAAACCCTCGTCTTGAGGCAATACTCGATCATTTTTTACCTAGGCAGCAGATTGTTGGATCCAATTCAAATGTAACCCCTGTGCATTAATTAGTTGTTGACCTTAAAGCCACTATAAAAACCGATAACAAGCAGCTTCACAAACTGTCCAAACAGAAGCATGCAGCTTTAGGTTTTCTAAATAAGAGGGTTGGCCGACTCATTTCGAGGAGCCTACGTAATCGATCCAAGCCTCATGTGAGCTCGATCAACCCCAGCTTTAGGTTTTCTAAATAAGAGGGTTGGCCGACTCATTTCAAGGAGCCTACGTAATCGATCCAAGCCTCATGTGAGCTCGATCGACTCGATCGAGATCCATGAGGATTCAGACTCTGAAATTGAAAAGTTCCTCATAGAGTAAGATACAGACTATTTCAAGCCAGACCCTATTCAGCCATACGACTTCGTTAACAACCTCCCACCATGCCTCGAGGGTAGCAAGGGGTTTACTAGTATAAAACTCGACCAAGGGCTGACAACAGGTAATATTAATATTCTTGGCTACTAGATACTCTTGGATCATACAGAGACACGGATACATTAGACAAACTAACTTCAAGTTATCTCTTTTTAGATCATCTTTTGACTATCTAGAAACTTGTGTTTCATAGTTTGGTTAATTCAAGATTTGTTAGATTTATAGAAAGAAAACAAAAAAAATATTTAAATGTGCTTTCTTTATCTGCTTTCACATAAACAATTATTTTTAAATTCATTTCGTAAGTTCCCAGTAAAGCTTGCAAATAGTAAATGATGTTCATAAGATATATTTTTATGTTTTCCTTACGATAGTTATATCATAGTATGTACATATATATACAATATAAATTTTAGTATTACTTAGTTATCCCTTTCTCTTCATTTTAGGATTTTAGATTGGATAATGGAGCCATTAAATCCATCAGAACAAGTCATACCAAATGGATTGGGTTACTTAGACAACCCCAGACTGGACTTGTTCTTCCAGTTGACGGACAGTCAATTTCTCCCATCAACAAGCTGTCGGTGAGCTATTGTAATGTATAAATAAGAACCTAGATGAGGAAAGGGGGTTCGTTCTTGTTTTACTTCCGGCATGAGTGATTATTGTTGTGTGAGAGAGAAGTGCTAAGTGTGAGAGCCTTTTGGTATTGTAAGAACTTCAGCTGGGTGCGAAGATCAGTCCTGCAACTGGGTGTGCAAGAAGGGGAGGGACAGAGAGGAGAAGATAGAAGATCTGCTAGCTAAGAGTGCAGACAAGAACTATATGCTTCATCTTAATATATTATAAAGCACAGTTATGTGGACATATTCGTAGAGAGAGGGTGAACCACATATATATTGTGACGTGTGTGTGATTGATGTTTTGTTCTTTGTCATTTGATATAGTGTTATTGCATTATTGTGTTAGATCTGATTGATATTTGTGTGGAGTAGATCTAAGATGATTAGTGATATATGAATGTTGTAATGTTCTTGTATTATATCTATTTGATATTCCCTTTGGTTGTAGACATCTTTGTCTTGCAACCCCCCCAATAGTTGCTTTGAGTGAGTCTGCATCTGCTTCGCAGGTCTTGTTGAAAGGGCCAATAGTTAGGGCTTGTTGGTGCGCTCTTGGAGCTGAACCTTGGGTCTTCCCCTATGCCGACACCTTTCAAGTTCCAAACCAGGAAGCACTATCTTATCATCATCATATGATTCAAAAACAATATGCTCATATCTAGGCCTTTTAGGGACAAGGTTACAAAGGATATCATCTTCTAGAACATACTCATTCTTTGCACTTTCCTTACTGTGAAAACACACACAACTTTCATTTGATGCAGGTGAACAGGGAAAAGAACTAGTTGATTCCTCATCCAAAGAATCTTATTCATTCTCATAGCCTTCATAAGAAGCAACTGTATCCTGAACAAAGTATTTATATTCCTCACAACAACTATGACAAATTAACTCAGAGGAATAAAACTTTTGACAATGAATATCAGAGGAATAAAATTTTTGACAATGAATATTGAAAGCTGCATGAAACTCTTCCATGGAGCAGATGTTAGCACAGGGAAATGATCGATACCACTCATGAGCATATCCTTCTAATGATTACATGAACATCTTCATTAATCCATCCTCATGATGTATTCCCCACTGATGCACGAGTTCATGAAACTCAAGCAAATGCTTTGCAGGATGGTCACCTCTATGTTCTCTAAATATGGGAAAAAAATCACCCCACTCATCCATAGTAGGAACAACATTTAGAAAAAATGTAACATAATATAAATTAAAAGGAGAAAACCTTTGAGACAAAATGGCTTCCATATCAAAATATGACTTCTTAAAACTATGGAGTCGCCACTGGATTCTTTAATCATGGAGTCTTCAAGTGAATGATATGCAATCTAAATGTGTATGATCTTTGTTCACCATCAAAAATCAGATCTGATCGTTGTCATTCTCCTAGGGAATATATCTTCACGTCCATCCTCGGAAACGATGCCATTAATGTTAGCATTGAAAGTCACCCTCTAAATGCAAGAGGATAATCCCAGTACCCATCAAAATGTTTGGTGGATGTTGTTTTTGTGAGTGGAGATCAAATGGAAAATACTTAGCACAAGAATGATTTTAACACAGAAACTGGAGAAGTAATGCATAGGGAAGTGAGGGCCCCATTAAAATCAGTAAGTGATTTGAGTTTAAGTGTGGGTAGAAGGAAGACTTAGTGAGAGGGGTGAACAAGACTTCTATGGGAATCCATCTTTCAAGCATCCTGGTGAAGAAAAACTCAGGCTCAAGATCACTCTCGAACTCAAGCTTCAAACATTGAAATATGTCATAGTAGCATAATAATCAAACCTACACTACCATGCGACTACAACAACTCGACTGGATCCTCCATTCCTGAGCCTTTCAGCGTAAGAGGGAATAAGACAACAAATAAATTGACTAAAACTGGTCACAACAATATTGTAATCAAACCTACATTACAATAGAACTACAACCCTCGACTGGATCCCCCATGCCTGAGTGTTTTAGCACAGTTTTTATAAAGAGATGAGAGAAGTTGACTTCTATTAATGTGAAAGTCTCAGGTTTGATACATAACCAGAGAACAACTCTGGCATAAAAACATTACACAGAAGAGAGCTCTTCTCAACCAATTGACCACCTTAACAAAATATTGAACTGATCTATTTATACTCAGATCAATCCACAAATACCAGGGGTGTGATCTGCTTATTACATTCAAATCTTTTCGTCTGTGCCTTCTTCTATCATATTGAGTGTGTATCCTCCTGTCATACGCAAACTCAACTTGACATGGGCTTGCAGGAAAAACTGTCCATGGGGGTACCTCAGGCTAATAGTTTCGTCTCCTCAACCAGACCCTCCATGCTTTCTAATTACTAGGTCATTCGAGGTTTCAACCACCATTCCTTTCTTTTATTAACTGAACCCTCAGAATCGGGGTGAGGCTTAATGACTAGGGGGAGGCCATGCATTGCTCTTGGATAGGATGTCTTATAAGCACGTGATTGTAGGGCCATCGAAAGCAGTTTTAACTCACACCGCTTTTGAGCTCGCAATCCACGACTTTCCACCACGTAGCTCTTTTGATTTACCACAGTTTCAATTGCAGGACCGCTCAATAATTTTATTGTTCGATCATGTTGCTTCCCTGCAATGGAACGTGGCCGTTGATTTGGTTTCATTCTGTGACTTGTGCACACTTGCTAGATTTAGCGCCACCGCCAAAGTTTATCTGCCCACCAACTCTAGGATCCATTAAAAACCATGCGTGGAGATGGCACTAATCTTGGAGCTTGAACAGGAACACCTCCCAGAGGATGATCTGACATGGAGGCTTGACATCGCTATGATGATGTGTCACAGATAGAGGGGTGACATGTGTCACTCAAAAATAGGCTGAAGACACGTCCGAAAATGATTGAAATGAGTGCCACATGTCAACGCTAGAAGGATGCTATGTGTCATGACTGATAAGGGTGCCACATGTGTGTGTTGATGGCTTCCATGTACTTTGGACTTCGGATCTCGAGAGGGCTCTTCATGTAGAACTGGCATAAATATGGGCCTGGAGTGAAGTGGCGACCTGAAACGAATGTTGAATATCTGAAGTGAACGAGGACCATTGATCTAAGGAAGACACACAACGCTTGATTCTTAACTACGTGAGAAAACGCTCCGGATGAAACTAGGATTCGAGATGTTGAAACTCTCAAAGCCCAGATTTTCGAAGAAAACAACCACTGTTAGATTTGGATGGACACATGGCAACGATCTATGGACTTCGAGAGAAAATGATCTAGATGAAAGCAAAAGGGGAGGAGATAAAACTCTCGAAGTCTAGATTCCTAAAGTAAATAATGATTGTCTAATGGGGAAGGACGTGTGGTGAAATATCTACAACTTCGGGGCTTCTGCCTAGCCACTATCCTCACAAAACTTTGACATTCCGAATACACATGAGTCATTGATCTGATGGCAATATATGATAGGGGAAAGCCCCACTTTTGTTGCCATGCACCACTCTCGGATGGACCCTGTCTCATGCTTCAAATATCAATGGATTACAATCACTTCGGGATTTCGAGCTCTGACTCTTCGGGACTTCTCAATGCATATCTTTTACAATTCTCCGAAGTGTTGAATTCTCGAAGTGAGGGATTTGACGATGTGTGGCCCTTTGATTTGGATGGTCGAGATTCACTTCAGGACCTTTAGTACTTCGGGGCTTATGGTGATAATGTTGCCAAGATCAATGGTCCTTGTTGGTTTGAGATAAATGGTCCACGATTATTTCAGGAATTCGAGCTTCATTTCTTTGGGAATCTTCAACGCACAACTCGCACAATCCTCTAAAGTAAATTTTTCAAAGTGTGGGATCTTCCTCCACGTGTCCTCTAGGTTCGGATGACCAATATTTACTTTGAGAACTCGAGCTTCGAAATTTTTCTTCATCTTACTCGTGCAATCCTCTGAAGTAAATCTTTCGAAGTGTGAGATCCGCTGACGCATGTCCTCATCCTTCAATGGCTCATATTTACTTCGAGATTTACTTCGCAAGAACATCGAAGACTAGATCAGTATCCTTCGATTTTTCCATTACAAATCTTGTTATTATGCTTTTGCCTCCAGTATTACAGGAAATTCTCAGACGAGGGAGCGAAATCACGAGATTTAATGACCACGGTCTCCTTTAGTTATTGTATCCCATGTATGGATTGTTCCAAAATACCCTTCACATCAAACAACAACTTTCTCACGGCAAATAGCACTAGTCTCTCATGGAAAACAATGATGCAGTTTCAAGATTGATTCCTCTTCTCTTAACCGGAGCTACTTCCATATTCCTGGATCATGGACTCTCCAGTGATGGAGTGATGCCCAGACCCACTCTGATACCATAAAAAAATTAATAAAAATTAATCAGAAACAGAATTAATGTAATGCACTACACTATTGATATATGTTCTATTAATATGAACATGTATAGTTACACAATATAGTTATAGAGTTACCAACTCTTATAACTGTAAACTAATTAATTAATTGTTTACGAGTTTATAGTTGGTGCAAATCTGACCATAGTTGGTACCAGTGAAGGGTTTGACGACTTGTTGGAAAGCGTTTGGATGTTTCAAGGGCCTTCCTGTCATTCGATTGTTGCATGATTCTTATTGATCTTGGAGGATGGGGTATTACACATGGTGATATCGACTTGGAACATCTTCTCTCTCATGTCCATGGATTGTCTGACTCTCTAAACAAGTTGGAATGAGAGGAGGGAAAAACTTGAGGAACAAAAACCTTTATCCATGTGGTATTATTTCCAGCACATATGTTGATTAAAAATGGTGTGAATATGAGCTCGACCTCCTCTAACTCTAATTAGGACTATCACTTCATACACAACTTAAGAAGATAATTAGAGCAACCTCTACCTATAAGAGAGGTTGATCAGAATGAGTGTAATGTTATTCAGTGTTAACCGACTATTGATGTACCTTGTAGCGAAATCTGAGTCGGGAGACATATTGACCAAAATTTGATTTGATTGCACGAGAATGTGATCAATGAAAGGAATTTTGAAGTCCTTCTTATGATCGACGCACATGGCTGACTGGTTTCCCTTCCTGACATCCCTCATGAATCGATGGTGATTTAAATATGAATGTTTCATTAATCATCACTGAAGGAATATTCTCTACATGAGTTGGGTATTTTGTTGAAGATGATTTTATTTATCAGATAGAATTGATATTAATGGATGGGTGAAAAATGTTTAAACTAATGGAATTTTTTCAAACAATTTTGTTATTATCGAAAAATGGTTCACTACAACTACAGACAATGGATGAAGAAACAGGTAACACAAACACAACATACTATCGATATTCATGGAAGAATTACATTTAGTTTGGCAAGAAAATAAAAAAAAACTATACAAAAGTGGTTCTGGAAATCCACACACATTTACTCAAAGCCGTGTACGCACATCTGCATGGGCTAACATAGTGTACAATGTGCACAATGCACAGAGTTCATGACTGACAGTTGAAATACCCACGTGGATGTTGAAACATCACATTTATGAATTTGGTCAGGCCTCAACCATTTTTGGGATGAAGGGAACCTCCCCCATACCCAAAATATCCATCACATTTCTCCTTGGGATCACTGAAAGGGATGGGAAGTACCTCCAAGGGCTTCCCATTCACACTTAGAACTAGTTGAGAAAAATCTTGCCATCCTCCTATAAATAAAGGGCCATTGTATGCCGAACAGAAGAAGAAATTGAGTATTGTTATACTGCTCATTTTTATCTTTGGGAAGCCACCTTCCTCTTGGAAAGCTTTGAGCGTTCCTAGAAAGTGTTAGAAATCTATACTCTTGATTATTTCATCACTCCACCATTTTCCTTTGTTATCCATTGATAGTATAAATAATACTTTGTACTTGGGGACTCAAGAGCCTTCCCAAGGAGGAAGAGGGGACTCATAAGTTCTCATATTTCTCTAGGTAGTATCAGTTCGAAAATCAATTTACTTGGTATTTCTCTCTTGTGTTTTCTTTGTGCATTCATTTCAAGTTATTATTTTCTTATTTTAGATTTATTTCCTTGTTATTTATCACTTTTTTCTTTATGTTAGTTTAACCACTAACCAACTAACTCTCTGCTATGATTTTTGGATAGCCTAACTAGATAGTTAAGGGATTAACACATATTTCGTTAAATTTGGAAATATTCTATTACACGGACCTCATCAACATTGATTTTTTTGTAAATCGCCATATTAAATTAAGATGAGATAAACCAGTTAGTGACCATGAATAGGTCAAACATGGGACTGCTAGGTACAATAGTATAAATGGACGATAGGAGTGTGAAATAAAATCGATTATCTTATAAGAAATCGATTTGAGCTAAATCATCTTAGTGTGTTTAACATCCAAGTGAGATATTATTGTTATGGACAACAAACCCAACACAATGTTTGAATTTGGTGCCTAATGACTGCATCCCCCTTTCCACAACTGAGGGGGTTGTGGGTGGGAGTTGTTGATCAAATGACGATGTTGTGAGGATTTCCTAAGTGGAGGGAGAGTGCATCCCTTTCATTGGCTTGGTACAATTCTAAATAGAAGTTAAATTTTCCTGCTTCGTATTTCCTTTAAGAAGCATCGGGGAGGAGGTGATCATTCTAGTAGTGTTAAATGGGGGAGGCAGTATCAGAAAAAAACATCTAA
>ML792559.1:0-36262 GCA_009831015.1 Picea engelmannii
AACTATATCAACATAACTCAAAGACCAAACCTTAGCATGCTTCTGTTTCTATCCTCCTCTTGTTCCTCCCTTTCCTCTTGGTTTTAACAGATTAGAATTGGTTGAAGTAGTTGAACCAACTCATTAGTTAAGTGAATTAAAAGACTCAACTAACTTTAGTTAGGGGGAAGAGTAATAATTAAAATTAAGGGCCATAATTAAATAATAACTAGTAGGTGGGACCCCTTGTGACTCCTTTTATTTCATAACAATCATAACATAACCATTAGTTAAGAAAAATACTCCTCCTTGTGCCTCCCATCAACATATTCACTTTTGGCAATTTTAGCTCATGAAATTTGAAATTATTTCAAAAATAATACTCATATATCCAAAATAAAACATGTTGTCTGAAGAATCTTGAATTCAACTGTCATAAAACAATAGATAAAATAAAACTCAAAATCCATATTTTCTAGTTGTGAGGCCATCTTTCTTTTGTTGATGCTATCATCTTTAGTCCTTCTCTTTGACAGAAGCGTAATAGGCCTCTATTTTCATAATTTTACTTGAATATCTCATCACTGCATTCGTGATTGATTAGAAATGATCTTTTAATTAACCATACATGACAAATCTTTTAAAATATGAAATTGATTTTGTCTCAACAATATATCAGACTCATGCAATCCAATCCATACAAATTGTTTTACCATTTATCAATGAGCAGGGGGTGAAAAAGGGTTCTAGGATATGCAAGGGGTTTGTATTGAGAAAAAACATGATTCCATGAGGGGGAAAAGAACATGGTTACTGATCAATGACAACAACAATAAACTATAAGAAACCCAATAAAATGTCACTGTAACCCATGCAAGACACTGCCACTTCCAACTGCTTTAACACTGAAATTCTCTTGATCGTAATTAATCTTAGAACAAGGAGTGGAAAAATGAATATGGGAGGTGACAGGATTTGTAATTAGTGAAAAATGAAATAATGGAAGGGAATAAATATGGTTACTATTCATGAAATTAATTAAGTGATCCATAAAACATTTTGTGAGAAGAGATGCACCAACCATCAGTCATTTTTACCAAATAACAATTTCTGTGTGTTTATCTAGTTTATTGTTCATAATCAAATATACAACACAATGTCACCACAATATAGTATGTATTCCACATGATTTGTAAGGGGTTTTGTTCCCTTCATTTACTTTTCTTTGCATTTCATAACAATTTTTGAACAGTACCCATTTCCAATCTGTAACCATTCAAAATCAACCACTGCCTATAATCAACAAATATACCCCAATTTATATCTCCAAAAATAACAATGAAGTCACTAAATCATCGCCATCGGGTCTGTCATTTGAATGCAATGACCCTCATTTAATAAATAAGGACAGACACCCAAAATCAAGATCAAATTTCCAAAACCCGAATTGACAATTAAACAGACAATAGCCACCACCCAACACAAGTTATGTGCTGAATAATTCAATCATGCAAGTGTAAATCCATCAATGTGCAATCCCAATCTAATGTGTTTGAAAAAACTAGGCTACCTAGCCAACTGACGAGATACCAACAACAATCCTGTATCAACAAATGATCGAGTTGCAACCAATCGTTCTCAAAACGCCGTGGGTAACCCTGAGTGTGAGCACCCAAGCCATCTATGTTATACACAATGCAAAACGAACAAATACTATGAGGCAACATCCCCATTTAAACAAAAACAATACGCAACCACTGCAATAACTCATCCATCATGCCAAGCCATCGATTAAATACAATATCGTTGTGATCTAGTCACACTGGGATCGACTATGTTGTGCAAACCCAGGCTTACACAATCAAACAAATATAAAGATGTAGTGGAAATATTCTCTACAATGACCTAGCTCAATAGTCATTCGGCCCCAAAGAAAAACATAGTTACCATGCCCATTTTCTCCATTGTGCATAAACCATACGCACAACGTGATATGTGTGAGCAACATCAATCAGTTGTAACTAATGTTATCTAAACAATCCTTAGTGCAGAAATACCAGTGACTGTGTGTCAAACAATTTATCACTATCATATAATAAATTTGAATTAACAAGCTACGATAACAATGCATACACATGCATTAAATCAAATCACGGCAGACGCCTTCTCCACTAACAATCCTGAGTTATTAACATAAGGAGAGTGACTGTGTACTTTTAAAGTGCAATTTTCAATGTAGGTTTTATCATTATTATCATAGAGGCAGTAACCAAATGCCAAAATGACATGGCTTCCATACAACCAACTAGGTGAGTCCGACCATACATTCAATCCACAATAACCCATAGCAACCTGACAGGCAAGACAGTCTCCTCTATGAAACTCTAGACTTGAGCGTTAAGGCTTTGCTTGGTAGCCATCACAGGAGGAACAAATCCAATTCCTCATAATGGTGAAAACCTCGAGGCCAAAGGTGTATACACAATGAGAGATATGATTCATTTGTGGATAGGAAACAATTCCATGACAGGGACCATAACAGGAGGTGAGGCTTTAAATTGGCGTGGAAATTTTATTTAACGCATGCAGGGTATAAACCTCGTTCCTTTCGGTCCAAAAACTACCACACAGAGGTGAGGAAAGGGCCGAGTAAGAACAAGAAAACCCACTTCGTGACCTCTAGTGGTGAAATCAACCAACTTCCCATATTTACAATGTGTGGTGACATAAACTATTCAGTTATTAAACCCCATAAAAACCCACATACTGGATACAGTAATGTGAAAATGAGAATATTGCCCAGAAAGACAAACAAGGATCTTCTAAGTAAACCAACAGAGATCTCTTGTGATTGCTAACGCCCTAGGATAACTAGTAATGCTATGACTTCAACATCATTTCAAAGAGAATCATCAACGTTTCATTCACAATCATGATTTACACAATCACAATACTTAAGGAAAGCACAACTAATATACTTGAGACAATATCCATTTCATAACGAGAGTAGACTCATGAAGGGCCAAAAAAAAGATCATATATGTAACCAAATATCTTAAAACGCGAGTCAACCGAGCGGTTCCTCCCTGCTGAGAAATCAGAGCATAAACACAACAATAATGTTTGGAAGATATCCTGACTAGGGTGGTGTCCAACGATAGGGGTAAGGCGATGTGCAATAAATGCGCATCACTTGCCTACTTCAAGTTCATTCAATTCTTAGCACGCGCCATCTACTCAATCAAACAAATCAACTACCTTGAACCAACAACCTTTAATTTCCAAGAGCGCCACCCATATCATCATATTACCATCTCTACTATGAAGGAATGCATACCAACTATGCTATATACAACCTTGATAACTCACAAGGCTATCCTATGTTAGCTAGGATTTTCCACAATCTCTTCCAATGTATATAGTATAGTATGTTGGCATATGACAGTTTCTTCTTTTAGTTTCTTTTCATCTATTTGCATGTAGTATATTAAAATTGCCGAATTAGATCCCATTTGTTATAGTATTTTTTGCTTGTCTCAAAACTGTCCTTCATGCAATTTCACTAACATGCTTGTTGTACAAGTGCGATAAGAACAAAATAGCATAGGCTGCAGTAACATCAGGAATCAACACCTCATAAGCTAAAATCATAACCAATAACAACAATATCTCATTAACCATGTAATCCATGTCTCATATCATCACAACATCAAAAGTGAATAGATTTGATCTTCTATAGTTCAAGAGGGTCTCACCTACTAGTATTATTTAGTTTTTTATAATAATAGGCTTTAGCAACACTTTGCGGGCAAAACTTCGTAGACAATTTTAATCGTCAACACCTTGTACATCGACATTTAACTTTAATGAAGGAAATTTGAATATTTCATGTCTTTTTTGGGTAAAACACAAACTATTCATCTACAACTCAAACCTATGGTACAATTCCTGACATTCAAATGAATGTGTTGAATTCAAGCATTGGAATAAATCATTGGATTCCCAACCATTAATGTATGCCATTAACCAATGTGAGACAACTCACCATTAATGTCAATGAGCATCAAGGTACCTTAGTAAAAATTTCTAGATATAAATAAAGGAGTTGGTTTTGATTCACCAGTAATATATGACAATCATGGGACATTGATGTTTTCCCACTATCCGTCAGCGAGAAAAAAATTGATTCATGCAGGCAAGACTCATGTCAATGAGCGTCAAGGTACCTTAGTACAAATTCCTAGGTACAAATAAAGGAGTTGGATTCGAGTCATCTGCAAGATATGACAATGATCCATATTTATGAGAAGAACAGAATGAAACCACAGATTTATAATGTTAACATAGATACACAATGAACAATACCATATATATAGTAAAACTTGACTTCTATTAAATAAGAAATATGTTGAAAATTGTAAAATACAAACTGAAAACAAGCTTGTTAGAATGGTGGCAACTTATCTCTGATAAGACATGTGAAGGCTACACTCATTCGCAAGAAGATGAGTACAGTGAGGCTCTGAAGGAATTTTTACAATAAGGATGAATTCCAAAACCCTATACATCCAAAAACCTAAACCTAGGAGATGAAGTACCAAAAGTCATGTGGGGCCCGTTGGGGTAAGTTAGTACATTAACTTCCAGGGGTTGTAACTTTTGCATACGATCTCCGTTTAGGGCACACGATAGCTCGTTGGAAAGGTATTGAAGAGGAGATTCATTTAGGGGGATAAATCAGATCCTTTGGTTGTATTTTATTTTCCCTATCATGAAAAAACGTTGTTTAGGCCCTTAAACTAGCCCTAGAAGTTAAAACTGCTAATAATAGTAAATTGCCAAAATTGCCAGAAAATTGTTTTGTGCCAATTGGAAAAGGTGGGTGGCCACCAATATACACCTGGATCAATATTCCATACTTAGGAAGAAATGGTATCCATTGTGTTGAGTTCCCCCATCAGATGAGAAAATTATTGTTGACTTTGGCCCCGGGTGAGCCACTTTCCTTGGTGCATGAGCTCCCATGCCTTGAAAACCTGATAAAGTTGGATCGTCTATTGGTGAGTTCCCTTGACCTATGTGTCCATGATATGACCAGTGGATTCTTATTCCATGTATTCAAGGTTTATCTCTATTGGTTTCAACTGTTCTGTTATCTCCTAGGTGTCCAATAATGGTGGAAAATAAGGCCAAGGGAGGTCCACATTTAACACTGGGTGGAAGCCAAGGAAGGGGGGAAGGTTGAGCTCAAAATCATTGTCATCCATATCCTTGATAATAGTGTAAGGCCCATAAGAGAGTGGAAAAAGATTTGGATGAGGCCCTGTAAGGTGTTCTTTCTGCAAGTGTAACCAAACTTTGTCTCCCACCCAAAATTGGTGTGGCACCCGGTGTTGATCATGGTGTTGCTTGTACTTGGCATTGGTATTTTGTAAAATATCCTCATCCTATTGGAGGATGTGTTAGATCCACTCAATGAAACAGGTGGCTTTTTCATCTATAGTTGGAGCATGAGACGAGTCTTCCTGGGTGGCCACAAAGGGTAGTGCAATATCCATGGGACAGAATGGTTGAAATCCTAACCCCACCTAAAAGGGGTTGTGGTTGGTTGAGATATGTATGTCTCCATTGTAGCTTTGTTGAACATAGGGTAAACTCTCATCCCAAGTGAGAGGGTTCTTGGAATTGTACATGCGCAGGATGTGCACGATCATCTAGTTGATGATCTTGGTTTGGCCATCCTTCTGGGGGTGGAAGGAACTAGACTTGGTGAGCTTGGTGTCCAGCAATGACCAGAGGCTCGACCAAATTGCGATGAGGAACCGATTTTGCCAAGCTGAGATAATGGTTTGTGGGATCCCAAAGTGTACCCACACTCATTCAAAGAAAATCTTGGCAGTTTCCTTCACTGTGATGCTCTTCTTGCAGGCGGCCAAAATCACCATCTTGGAAAAGAGAACAACGACCACAAAAACATAGTCATTTCCCCCCCTGGTGGAAGCGAGGCGTAACATGTAGTCCATTGATATAGATTCCTAGGGCCTGTTAGGTGTAGGAAGAGGAGTGTATAGGCCTTTTATCTTGATGGCCATTTTTTAAATAGTGTTGGTAGTGAAGGACCAGATATACTTTCTAACATCCTATTGAAGTTTTGAGCAGTAGAAATGTTGTTGCAACACTACCACTATCTTTTCCACACTAAAGTGTCGTGCCACCTGATTGTAGTGGGATTTCCAAATCAGCTTCACTCGCTCACTTGATGGAACATAGAGATGGCCCAGATGGAACAGTATCTCATCCTAAATATGGAAATTCTTGACAGTTGTGTAGTCGAGATCCATCTCATAGAGGTGGGGTCATCTAGAGGTTTCATGGTCACAAGAGTCTAGCACTATGGTGAGTGTTGCGACTACAGGTTGGGTGAGGAAATTAGCAAATCGATTGGTACTTCATGTTTTATACTTTTTGGCACAGGGGTAGACCAGGGTTCAACGCTTCAACAACGCACCAACAAAACTCTAACTACCGGCCCTTTCGACAACACCTGCGAAGCAGATGCAATATCACCCGAGGTAGAGGCAGGGGTGGTTGCAAGACTCTAGTTTCTGAAACCTTAGTTGGGACACAGATATATGATTACAATATTCTATCAAATCACTTAGTAGTTACATTTCATCAGTATTTGACCAGTATCTACTTCACAGTTCATTTCCTAATTATAGAGCATCGCAGTATTCACCCAGATCTAGTATAGTCGATCACTAAGCATATTCACATAGGTTAGATATAGAACTTATTCATATTATTAAGCACAAAACATCAACAGATCTATCTATCATTTATCTATGTCAAAGGAATAATCAAGTAAATACATAAACACATCAATACATCACACAAAGAATAACAACACAGGATATATGTGGTTCACCCCCAGCCTAGGGCTACATCCACCAACTCTTCTTCTCTTTTATTATCTTCTGTCAATCTTCTACATGCACAGAGCCACAAGATCCTACTTCGCATAGGATAGGATATTTGCATGCACCTCACTAGATCCTCCTTCCCTGAGTTAGGTTACTGCACAAAGATTCTACTCAATCCCTTATAGTCACTTGCACTTAGCCTTGCAAGTCTCACACATCATGCACAAAGCATGTACAACTATCACTTGCACTTAGCACTTGGTATCACACACTTGCAAATTTTTTACTTACATCGCCTAGATTTCTATTTATACATTAGAAAATGGGCCTAAACATGGTAAACCCATGGGCCAACATCCTCATACCCATTACATAAGAGCAAACCCCAAAAATCCCTAAATAAGGGGCCGAGATCCCATGATCTCCACTTCAACTTACGCTCCGCCTTTGATAGCCTATCGAAGTTCCAAAATAGGTCAAACATGACCAAGGATCCTCAAAACTTGGTCAAGGGCCAACAGGCCCCCAACACTCACCTGTGACTTGTCCCGAGTCACTCGGGTTGGATAACTCTACTTCAAAAGCCTCGAGCTTGGCTCAAGCTACTTCGACCTATTGCTGCGCCAAGGCCTCCTGCTCGACGAATCCTTGGATAACTGCTTTGTTGACAAGTCCCTCTAAGCATTGTTAGACTGCAGTGACTATTTTTTCCAGCTCTTCTCCTCATCCTTCAATCTCCTCAAACATTTTGCATGCTTCATCCTAGACTGGTTGGAGCCTCTGAGTTACTTCCATGACTTTGCTCTATATGGTGTGGACCTGTTGTTGAGCAGTGAATTGATCCTGGGATCACTTCATCCTTTCAACTTCTTACAGGAGCCTCAATTGTGCCTGTACTATCACTGATTGTTTTTTTTCCTCCTAGAGTTGTGACTCTAGTGCCTTTAGTTCAGAGTCTTCAGTAAGTCACTCGTAGGTTTGTGCACTTCTACTGCTAATTTGTTTACACTCCATAGCGAATGCTCTGATCCTCTCAACTGCGCTCCAGACAATGGCTTCTCTTTGATCTTGCATGTCCTACAGGTTACTTGGCCCTGTTCGTAGATCTAGGTCTGTGATTCTTTGTTGAAGCTATTGGATAGCTTCTGCAAGTTGCGCTACTTGTTGCTCCACTGGTTCTTCTGCCTTTTTCTCTAAGCCTATCATAGAGCAAAGTTCTCTACTTACTGCTTTTTTGACTCCTAGTTGCTCTGTGAGAAACTTCTCTTTCTCTTGTTGGATCCATTCTCTCTCCTCTTTGAACTTGGTGTGGAGGTCATCCTTATCCTACTACACAACTCGCATCCCCTTTTCTACATCACCATATGTGTCTTTAATCCTTTGTGCCAGTGCATGGTCTGCAGCCTTCCCTAGGTAGAATTCCTGTGGGTCGGGCCCCTGCATTCTCAATCCGGTGATCCTATGGATCAACATCGGATCAACTATGATGCATTTGTCTAGCCATAGATATCCATTGTGGTAGCATGATAGAAGGATATTGAAACACACGTTAACATCTTGGTGCCTTCCAAAATGTGGAATCATCATCACATTCAGGATGATGGACTGTGCGAGGTTCATAGTCCATGGTTGGGGGATTATCCTCGAGTTCTTCCCCTTTGTCCTAGTCAAATACCTGTGAGGAGAGAGAATACTATGGTTCTTGCAGTCCCCTAGGTTGAATTCACTAAATTTTAATGGTGTGATCTTATCCTACTGTGTTCTAACTACACGTATCCCCTTCGAGAGGTACGCAATAACCAAGGTATAATCAAAATCCCTTGGGACACTGTCACGACTCACCGCGCCAGCCAAAGGCGGGATGTAGTCCGGATTAAATTCGCATTCTCCAAGTCATCTCGAGGCTTGGTTATCTTCTCTGCTACGTCTTGGGATGGTCTGGATTCGTGAGCAATCGACGGGGAGGCTTGCACTCCTCTCGTCGACGAGGCTTGAATCCCTGCGGACATTACATTCTCAGCCATTAGATCAATTAGAACTTCTTCTACACACTTTTCAATTGCGCTTAGTTCATTCGACATACACTCTCAAGATCAGATAACTTAGATTTATGAATGGGTGCTCAAAGAAATAGAACAGGTGTCGATCTTAGTAAACGCAGTGCGGTAGAAATGAGTTGGCTTGGATACAATTTGCAAAAGTGTTCTCGGTGCAATAGTTGACGGAATAAGTAGACAATGATGTAATGGGTCTTCTCCAATGGACAAGAGGACTTCATCAATGTGGTTCTTTCCATTGTGGTGTGGTCCCAATAGTTTGAAGATGGGATTCTTGGTCGTAATTGTTGTTCTAACCATTTGGGGGTATCGGTCTAATGGTCATAATGCCTCCAACAATTATATTGCTTCTCCATGGTGAAGTGCCATGTTGCCCTGTTATGATCTCCCAACGAAGTTCCATTTTTGCAAATTTTCCTTCTATGAAGTCCCCTCTGGAACATTCTACAAATTTTCTCTCTTCTTACTAAGATTTCTAGCCTTCTCCCTGTGATCTTCATCTTGGTATTCCTCTTTCCATTCTGATTCTTATCTCCTTTTAGCATAGTAACTTCATGCCATTGAGATTCTTTCATAGGGTTCAAGGGAAATACTTCTTCTCTGTCTGAGGTAGGTGCTCCACTCTTCTGTGATTCTTCTTGTGTTCTTTCAACTTTGACATCCAAGTTTCTGGTTGTAAATAGCTTTTCTTTGTTCTCCTGTTCTTCAATCAAGTGCACTATCCTCCTAGTCATGAAATATTTTAATTCTTTCTTCTTCTGTTCTAAGACTTCCTCTTCTTTTCTTCTAGCTTGATCCTTCTCAATCCAGGTTTTTCTTAGTAACATAGCAAATGGGGTTCCATTCTCAATAAATTTAACAACCTCAAAATCTTCCTCTGTCGAATTTCCATGAGCACTCATAGACATCTAGGTGAGTCTTCCACATAGGGTTATCAAATTTCCTATGAATAATCCTATTCCTCCCAATGAGGGAATCATAACAGGATTTCCTAAAATTTCCCAAGTTCTTTCTGTCAAGATGTTCACCTTTGTTTCTTCATCTAGAACACAGTCAATGTCGAAGTCTCCTATTCTTGTTTCTATGCATTCTTTTTCCTTGAAGATCTCTGATAAGTTGATATTTTTGTGATCATTCAAGGTCTCTTTAATTTGTAGCAATACATTCTCTAATTCTTTATGGGGTTCTGCCATGGTATTAGTTTCCTGATCTTCCTCATAGTTTTCTTGTCTTATATTCATTTTATCAACCTTAGAAATCATTCTGGGGAAATCAAAAACTTCATGGTCCATAGATTTACAAAAAAGAAAAATAGGATCTCTACCAGGGCATTTCTTAGCAATATGTCCTGGTCTTCTGCAACTATAGAAAAGAGTTAATCCTCTCTTTCTTTTGAACAATCCCCAACCTTTCCTATACTGCGCACTAGGATCATAGTAACTGACCTGCAAAAAATTCTTTCTAGGATCCTGCATCCATTTGTTAGTCCAAACATTCTTTCTATGCATAGGAATAACATATCTTTCATCATTTCTATCAGATCTACTCATATCAAATATTCTTTCTTCTAGTTGTGCCTTAGTTTTCAGGCTAGGACAAAATTTATCAAACATACCTAGATCCATACTTTCGAAATAAAAATTTCCACTTATCTTACCTTTCCAATAAAAAAAATTCACTATTCTTACCTCTACCAGAGCACAAATCTTCAAGATCTTACCTCTTTTCTTCAGATCTGACTTCTCTTCTTATCAAAGAGCTTTATAGGTCAAGTAGAATACTGTGCACTAGGGAAATTGATCTACGCACAAATATTTCTCTTTTCTTTAGTTCCCAACAATCACAAATTCAGGTCCCGACAACGAAACCATTTGTTGGCACAGGGGCAGACCCAAGGTTCAACGCTTCAACAGCACACCAAAAAAACCTTAATTACTTGCCCTTTCGGCAACACCTGTGATGCAGATGCAGTCTCACCTGAGGTAGAGGTAGGGGTGGTTGTAGGACTCCAGTGTCTGCAACCTTAGCTGGGACACCGATCTATGATTACAATATTCTATCAAAACACTTAGGAGTTATAGTTCATCAATATTTAACGAGTATCTACTTCGCAGTTAAAACCCTAATCACATATCATCAAATTATTCACCCATATCTAGTATATTCGATCACTAAGCACATTCACATAGGTTAGATCTAACACTTATTCATATTATTAAGCACAAAACATCAACAGATCTATCTATCATTTATCTATGCCAAAAGACTAAGAAAGTAAACACATAAACACATCAATACATCACACAAAGCATAATAACACAGGATATACGTGGTTCACCCCCAGCCTGGGGCTACGTCCACCAACTCTTCTTCTCTTTTATTATCTTTTGTCAATATTCTACATGCATAGAGCCACAAGATCCTACTCCGCATACGACATGAGATCTATGCACACCTCACCAGATCCTCCTTCCCCGAGTTAGGTTATAGCACAAATCTTCTACTCAATCCCTTACAGTCACTTGCACTTAGCCTTGCAAGTCTCACACAACATGCACAAAGCATGAACAACTATCACTTGCACTTATCACTTGGTATCACACACTTGCGCTTTTTTTACTTACATCGCCTAGATTTCTATTTATACATTACAAAATGGGCCTAAACATGGGTAAACCCATGGGCCAACATCCCCATACCCGTTACATAATTGTAAAACCCAAAAATCCTTAAACAAGGGGATGAGATCCCACGATCTCCGCTTCGACTTGTGCTCCGCCTTCGATAGCCTGTCGAAGTTCCAAAATAGGTCAAACATGACCAAGGATCCTCAAAACTTGGTCAAGGGACAACAATACTTTATTTTGAGGTGGAACTACTAAAAATATGTGGACATCTTCTGATGGAGATCATTCTTCAATTTTCCTTATGTCTGCATGAACTGCAGTGGCTTATGATCAATGTGGATAACTGTCTCTTTCCCAAGAATGTAATGCCTCCACCGGTGGTAGGCTTTCACAATGGAGTACATTTATTTTTCATATCTAGTTTACTTATGGACAACATTTAATAGTGTCTCACTATGATATTCCACGGGGTGGTCGTGCTGAGTGAGGACTATGCCCACATCATAGTGTGAAGCATCTATCTCGATCTCAGAGGGTTGTTGCAAGTCAGGTAATGAGAGCATTGGTGCTGAACTCAAGTGCTTCTTCAGATCATTGAATTCTTTCTATTGGGACAAGCCCCACAAAAAAAATTCCTTACTACCACCTATGGTTATTTGACTGAGGGCCTATGAAATATGGGAGAATACCAACACGAACGTACGATAGAAATTGACAAAGCCTAAGAAGTTTTGAAGCTCGGTGAGCATGGTTGGGGTTGGCCAGTCATAGATGACTTGGATCTTGGATGGATCAACATGAAAACATGTGGATCAACAATGTATCCTAGGTACTGGACTGTGTCCATGCCAAAGGAGAATTTTTCCAAGTTGGCATATAGCTTGTGTTGCCGCAAGGTGTGAAAAACCTGTTGAATATGTTGCAAGTTTTCTTACCAAGTATTGTTGTAGATGAGGATGTCATCTAAATACACCACCACAAAAGAATTAGTGAAAGGCCACAGGATATCGTCCATAAATCTCATGAAAGTTGTTGGGGTATTCGTCAAACCAAAGGGCATGACCAACCATTCAAAAAGACCTTATTTGACTTGAAGGCAATTTTCCATACATCTGTCTATTCTATTGGGACCTGATGGTAGTAAAAATTTAGATCAATCTTACTGAAGTATTTGGCCCCCCTTGAGCTGATCAAGGAGATCATCAATTCAGGGAATCAAGTATAGGTTCCTGACTATGATTTTTTTAGGGCCTGATAATCAATGCAGAGCCACCAGGCTTCATCTTTATTCTACATCAACACGATTTGGATTCCACAAGTTTATGATTTGGGTTAAATGTGACCCTTGTGGAGAAGTTCTTTGATCTAACTCTTGATCTCCTCATTTTCTAGTAGAGAGCAATGATAGACTAGCCTATTTGGTAGAAATGCGTCGAGGGTCAGATCAATGGGATGCTTAACCTGACAGTGAAGAGGTACTCTAGCAGGTGTTGAGAAGATGCCTTTGTATTCTTCCACGAACTTATCCACTTTATTTTGTTGCATGGAGAGGTCAGAAAAAAATGACATGGATGTGGTTGCAACCTTTCGCTCACTTTGAGAGTGAATCACGAAGAATACAAACTTCCCAGTCTGATAAATGACCTTCCTGCATTGCTTGGCAGAGATCAAGGAAATAGCACTAGGTCCGACCACCTCGGGTATCCTATAGAATTTCCTATTCAAAGTAATAATAAAATTGCAAGGCCTAGAATCATATACAATATGACGTTTCCATAAATAAGGTTGGCCCAAAATAACATCTTAAACTTCAACAAGAGAAACATCACACAACACGTCATTTTTGAATGGCTTGATGACGTATGACATGTGGCACTATTGGATGACATGAAGATTGCTCCCTTCATGAAACCATCTAATGTTGTAGGGTTGCAGGTGCGACATTTTTGGTAGGGCTAGCCATTTAACAACCTCTGCTGAGATGCAGTTCTTCTGGATATTTCTATCAACAATGAAGTGCAGTGGACTGCCTTTCATCTACATCTGTGAATGAAATAGGCACTCGCCTTCCTTTGGCTCATCAGGTTTACTGGGCTGGATCTTGGTGGTAGAAATGGTGGCACTGGGTTCCGCATCAATGATCTATCTCCCATTCTCTGGTTCTGACTCAGAGTTAGAACCCACATCTGATTCAGAGGATTTTACTTCAACCACTAGTGACTTCTTTGAGCGGCAATCAACATTGTTATTCTAGGGTCTCTTATGGAAGTTACACTACTACCTGGTGTCTTTCATCATCTTCCCATTGTCCTTCTTTTCTTACGGCTTGGACTAGTTGTCATGAGGTTTCCCATATTTTCTCTGTCCTTTGTTCTGCAGGTTACAAATTCCCTTGCCCTGCTTCTGCTTCTGCTGTGAGTGGTTCCCAGACCCAAAATTCCACATCTTTTGTTTATGCTTATGCTCGATTTTAACAGCATATCGATAGGTCACACCCAAGGAAGAGATATCCAAAAAATCCATTTTTGTCTCTATGTATCTATGCATCCCACCATGGTACTTGAGAAGCATATGTCTCTCAAAATATTTGATACCTTTCTTGGTGCAAATTTTATGGAAGACATTGGTGAACTTTGGGACTCTTTGGTCTCTTTCCTACTGTAGTGTGTTCCATCTTGTATACAAGTCATCATAACTTCCAACAGGGTAGTATTGTTCCATAATAACATCCCTGAAGGAATCCCAACTGGGTGTAACTCCAAATAATGTGGATCCTTCTGTTTCATTTTTCTCACAGAAAGTCTCCCACCAATATTTGACATAGGGAACGACCTTGAGGAGCGCAAATATAATATTTTATGTATCGCAAAAGTTGTGGACAAAAATGTATCCTTCTAGAAGGTTTAACCATTTATCTACAACATCCACATCTATTTTACCTTCAAATATAGGAATATCAAAATTAATCTATACCTTGAAGGGGGTGGCACTTCCAGTTGAGGTGGATGCATCTCCTATCGGCAACCATCGAATTATTTGTGCGGAGTTGTCCATCATCGCGTTCCTTTGTCGCTCAAGGGATTCCTCAAGCAACATTTTGAAAGGATCTCTTGTCCTCTCATAATTTTTTTCTCTCCATGGGAGATCTCTTGGGTGTGCGAGAGAATGTTTTCTCTAGACAAACAAGCTCGAGACCCAACTCTCTATACACTAACCACGTCAGGGACATGCATTAAAAACAACAAGGAGCAAGCCGCTCTAATACCAATGATACATATTTATGAGCAGAACAAAATGAAAAAACATATTTATAATGTTAACACATAGACACAGTGAACAATAATAGAGATACAGTAAAACTTGACTTCTATTAAATAATAAATATGTTGAAAATGGTAAAATGCAAACTGAAAACAAGCTTGCTAGAATGGTGGCAACTTATCTGTGAGAAGAGATCTGATGACTACATTCATTCGCAAGAAGATGAGTACAATGAGGATCTGATCAAATTTTTAGAATAAGGATGAATGCAAAAACCCTCGACATCCAAAAAACTAACCCTAGGAGATGAGGAGCCAAAATTCATGTGGGCCGCGTTGGGGTAAGTTAGTACATTAATTCCCGGGGGTCATAACTTTTGCATACAATCTCCGTTTAGGGTGCATGATATCTCGTTGGAAAGGAATTGAAGAGGTTATTAATTTAAGGGGATAAACATGAGACATTGGCCATCATTGAGGTTCCTGATCATGAAAAATATGTGTTTAGGCCCTCAAACTGGCCCGAGAAGTTAAAAACTGCTAAAAATAGTAAATTGCCAAAATTGCCAAAAAAATGTTTTGAGCCAGTTGGAAAAGGTGGATGGCCACTAATATACACCTGGATCAATCCTCCCTCCTTAGGAATCAATGGTATCCATTACATTGAATTCTCCCATCAGATGAAGAATTTTTTGCTGAATTTGGTCACGGGCGAGCCACTTGACTTGGTGTAGGAGTTGCCCTGCTTTAAAAACCTGATAAAGTTGGATCCTCCGCTGGAGAGTTACCTTGACCTATATTCCCATGATATGATCTATGGATTCATTTTCCATGTAGTCATGGTTTATATCTCTTGGTGGCAATTGTTTTGTGATCTCCAAGGTGTCCAATAATGGTGGAAAAGAAGGCTGAAGGAGGTCCACATTGAACATTGGGTGTAAGACAAGGAAGGGGGGCAGGTTGAGCTCAAAATAATTTTCACCCACAACCTTGGTAATGATATAAGGCCCTTTTAATGGGTCCTAAATCCATTTAACTCAACAACAATAACCAAACTTGTCATCGAGGCCCAATTAGACTCTGCAATGTTTGATAGTGGAATGGTTCTCTAGATCTGTCAATCTGGCCAAATAATCGATGGGCTTTACGTAGTGATTGACATGATATCTTCTTATGAAAATTCCTTCTTTAGTTTGGATGTTCTCTTTTGTATTTTCTCTTATTAGGTGGGTCTTCTAAAAGATGTGTGCTGGCACAAACCAACTGGGTAAAAGGGGAAATATTAACTACTGAAGAAGGTTGAGCTTGGGATAACCCTCATGCTCCAGCATGCAGATAAATATTTCCATACCTATGACAAGCCTAGTACTAATACATCAACTTGCTGGTATTTTAATTATTGACTGAGATACAAATATCGAAAGAAAACATACATGCAATAAAATGATGGCAAGAAAAATAGTTTCCTTAGCTCTAACCATTAATCACACATTAACACAACGATTTTCTTTCCATCATTAGAGAAAATAACTATAAAAATATTGACTCAGATAACTTATTAATAGATTCAAAAACTCTTACTCATTACATCATCCATTCATGAGATAAAGTCAGAAGTAATTCCTCCTTATGATCCAATCACACATGTCATTGATGTAAAACATAAATTTGTCTCTGGTCCTGAACAAGACTTCTCAATTAAGGTAGTTCCAAAATAGTTCTTTACAATTCCAAAAATCAGGGTCTTTTCCAAAACCATCAAACTCTTCTAAAATGTCGAATCTCTTATTTATAAAAGATCATTAACTAAAAATAACTATTAAAGGTGAAACCTAAGTAAAACAAAACATCGCCACATGGCACTTCCATCTCTCTATCTTCTAAGAGTCATCGAATGGTTTCATTGGAGTGGATGACTCTTCTCATACTCTGACCATTTGACAAAGAGTTCCTCACATGTGTTGGCATACGAGAATCTATGTTGGTCCATCGGGGCTGAAAGGATCTCCTTTACTTCTACTTCCTGTGCCTAATACTCGACTATTATGACCCTTAACTGCTGCAACATTGTTTGAGACTTGATCAGGTGTTCCATGAACTGGTGTACTTGTCCCGACACCATGTTCGCCACCTTTTATATCTCTGTAGTCCATGCCAAGTCTTGTTCTACATGTTGTTTGACAATGTCATGCAAGTCAAAAAAGTCCTCGGGTGAGCTGAATTCTGGGAGACCGATGTCTTTCATCTCCCAATTAATCTTAACCCATATTCTTTCACAATCAACCCATTTCTCTTGAATATCCCACTGAGGTTCTTGGGCCATTTTCACCCAATATTGATCGCTTTCCTTATCCGATCTATGTTGTTTTCGCTCAGCACCCGAATGTCGTGCTCTTCGACGTCTCGGCCCTTTTGAGTTGCACTGATGTAATCAATTATTTCCACTTCTTGGTGGGCCTTCTCGTACCATATTTCCACATATTTGTAGGTGGCTAGCGCCATAGGATTGTATTCTTGGAAGTCAGCTTTCCCTGTAGTAAAAAGGTGTTGTTCATTTGTGAATTTGCTATAGGCATCTTGGAATTCACTTCTCAAAGATATTGTGGACTATGTGGAGTCCTGATAATATTTCACCAAATTGCACATATGCTCCAACTCCTTTAGTGCAATGGCCAACTCCTCTTCATATTTCCTTTCTTCTTGCATTGATAAGCTCAGACATCTTGGCATGCTCTGTACTAATCAATTTCTCCTCTATGGTGATGAGGATTGAACTGTCCAAAGTAAGCCTCCTTTTCTTGGTGGTTCTCTTCACGATGGCTTTCCTCTATTAGTCGTAGGATATTTCTTGTATATAGGCAACCTCATCCACAAGTTTGGGTATTTGTTACTCTACCCAAGTAAGAGTGTTTCCCAGGATCCCAACGGTGTATATTTGTTCAAGACCGGGTTCCTGAACCTCTTCTGTATGTCCTGATGGCTCAACCTCTAGCTATTTCTCATCGGGTGGTAAGGTACTAGCCAAAACTAAGGAATCAGGGGAAGGTTGATTACTTACATGGTAATCGTCTATTGAGATGTCGATTTCATATTGTGGAATTCCTTCTCCTTGTCTACCCGATCCTAGTCTATCCGTCGATTTTTCCATTAGGGTTGTTGGTATGTCGAGTGGCTCAACGTCCAAGGTACTTTCTACCTCATGATCATTCTACAAACGAATCTGACTTGGAGCATTGGGACCCAGGTTAGATGCTTTATGAGGTTCTTTCTCCTCTGTAATTTGCACCGGAGTGTCCAGGGACACCTCCAAACTCTCCTCATCATCGTAGATGGTAATTAAATCAAACAAGGGATTTGGTATACTTATCCTTCTTGATGTCCTTTATATCTCAGGCCGAGATGAAACTTCCCCTAGTGATCTGACCTATGGTGATGGAGCTTCAGGGTTTTCTAACATGGTGGTTTCTTCAATCTGTATCAGCTCTGGGCCACTTTCTTCTCCTCGGATTTCGACCAGGTCATCGATCGAGATCCTCATAATTTATATTAGGTAGGGGTCATTTTGAAACTGATAGGTGATCCTTTGTGCCCCTTGTATTAAGAGTAATCCCCTTCTCTATGCCTCTTGTTATCATTGATAGTCACCCTCAGACTGCAAGAGGATAAGCCCAATACCCATCAAAATAAAAGTAAAAGTATTAAAATGGTTTGAGTAGGTGGATCAGTGAGACTGCAAGGAGAGGAAAAGATAGAAGAAGTAACTACATATCAGCTTAGGACCATTGGGCTATGGATTCATAAGCATTTTGAAGAAGGAAGGAATTGAAATCGCTTATCAGACAAAAGGATTTATGTGGTGATGAGGAGAAAGAAGACAGAAAATGTTTGAGTGACAAACCATGAAAAATGGGAAAGATAACAAAATATCCTCTACTGCCTCAGGAATCCATAGATCAGAGAGATTACATTCATACAAGAAGGAAAACAAAAAGGGTCTGAGTGATGAACGATGAACATGGGAAAGATAACAACAAATCCTCCACCACCTTAGGAATCCATGAATCACAACTACTACATTCAGACAATAAGGAAAACATGAAATATCTGATGAACCATGAAAGATGGGAATGATAGAAACATATCCTCCATCGCCTCAGGGATCCATAAATCAGAGAGATTACATTCAGAAAATAAGAAACAAGAAAACGTGTAAACTAAGAAGACAATCTGATAAAAACAATTCAAAGGAATCTTCAATAACATAATATTTACAATCCAAGCCCTCAGGCATAAAAACTAAAAAATTATAGAGCCCTACTCCTGAAACTCTCTTGGCTCTCCAACCTCTGAGAACACCCCCCACCCCCCTTAAAAAAACTAAATTGATCTATTTATATCAAATCAGTCCACAACTTCCAGGAGTGTGACCTAGCCATCTCATTCAAAGCTTTACATCTGCACCATCCTTATGTCAGACTGTGTGTTTTTCTTGTGTCGAAAGGAAAGTCAGATCAACATGGGTCTGTTGGAGAAACTTCCCTCTATGGTACCTCAACTAATAGTCTAGGCTGACAGTCTAGTATCCTCAGCCATGGCTTCCACACTATCTATTTATGGACTGAGCCGAGGTTTCAACTACCAGTCCTTTTCCATTCATTGAATCCTCCTCGGGATCAGAGTGCAGTTGGAAGATTAGAGGGTGACCACGTGCCCCTCATGGATTGGGCACTGAATAAGAAGATGGATTTGAGACGCAAAATTCAGCCTCTGTTTATTGGATGAAATCCCATCGGGATCGGGACACGACTTGAATACTAGGGGGTGACCATGTGCCCCTCATGGATTGGGCACTGAATAAGTATATGGATTCGGGCTGCAAAATTCAGCCTCTGTTTATTGGCTAAAATCCCATCGGAATCGGGACATGAATTGACTACTAGGGGGTGGCCACGCACTGCTATTTGATACGACATTGTAAGAGCATGTTATTTTTGGGCAGTTGAAAGTGGTTTGGACCCACACCACTTTCGGGCTTGAAATCCATCGCCTTTCACCACATAGCCACCTGCAAAAACTGTGGTTTATATTTTGGCTCGCCCTCCATATTTTAAAGCCCGTGCAGTTTACGGCACTGAAATGACTGGTGGTCGTCAATATGATCACGCTCTATGATATGGGTGCATTGGTTATTTTAGCGCCTCTACCAATGTTTTATCCACCTGCTAACTGCAAAATCCTTTGAACTGTGTTTAGGGATGGTGCTAAATCGAAATGCACAGGGGATCTCTTCCTCTACACTCGCCTGCTTTCCTGCACCAATGTCTATCAACTGTGACCTTGGGAAACTTATGTGATAACATTTGGCTCCATAGGGGATGGCATGCTCCCTGCAATCTTCCAAGAACATGCAATTCCAGTGCCTTAGCCTTTGAGTTGTGGAGTCAAAATCAAAAACATCATGTTGAGGACCACAAGCTGGTATGTATGCTATCTACTAAAAGAGACCAAACACACATTCTCCATAAGGATCTTATTTATGTACAATCCTACACTAACTCATTTTTACAATATGCTAGGTGAAATAAAACTTCCACCATAGCCACCCAGACTGTTTGGTAATATAATTCTTTTTTTCACTTCAAATGATCCACCAAAGGTAAGGGAAGTATGATAGCAGAAATAAAACATGTTTTGGAATATTGACAATATCCCCAAATGATGATATGAATAATTTTGCAGGCTCCAACTCTTTTGGAAAACTCAACTCCATATATAACCCCACAAGGTCATAAAATGGGTGACAAAACCTACTAGATGGGTAGCAGAAAGCCTCCTCTACTTTACAACTTCTCACATCTGGTTGAAATCATGTGGCAAGCACAAGTGAGTGAAAGGATGATGCAAAATCCCGATCCACTTCTCCTTTTCCTACTCTGGAAACATCTTCTAGCTGATGGAAAGAGATCTCCTCATGCATTTCAATGAATGGATGCTTCTCTTTAACCTGCTGAACATTTATAATTGTTGGAGATGAGATGATATACGCATTTGTCCCTTCCTTTTCTCCTTCATGGCCCTTCCAATGATCAGTCTTATAACTTTCATACACATGAACCATGCTACAAGGTTCCAAAGAAGCCATGGACAAGATTTTTTCTCCATCATCTTCAGTGGGATATTCATCAAAAAATGGGCTTCTCTTGGTTAGTATTTGAAATAACTTCTTCATCATAAACATGGCTACCAAAAACATTTGTTTCAAGAATAGGAATATCCTCTGCAATTCCTTCATAAGAGCAGTAGACAAAATATTCCTTTAAATGTGAAAAACTACGAAAAAAAAGAGAGAAATATTCCCTAGTTGTTTTAACTAGCTTATCATATATATTAGCTTCACAACCATGAGAAATATCTACTGCAGAAAACACTTTTTATTTTTCATTAGAATATTCAAAAGAGAGATGTTGATCTTCATGAATATTTAAAACAACAAATATATCTGATATGATGTTAGATGTTTCCATGTTATTTCTATCATAATGAATATCATTCAACACCTCATGATCTCCATGATAAATGTTTTCTCCCACAATAAATGCTTCATCACAAATTGGGCTTTCATGTCTAGCAGAATATTTATGGAGCAAAGAAAACTCATTACAACATCCCTCAAAAAGATGTTCAGATGGAAAACATTAATTAGAAAAGGAATTGAAAGATGCATGAAATCCTATCAAAGAGATGATACTTGCAACTAGGAGAGATCTACACCAATTGTGAGCAACCCCCTCTAATGAATACCTAAAATGATTAATCTAAACATCTTCATGCACGATATGAAGTTGATGAATAAAATCATGAAAATCCAGCAAGTTTTCAGCTAGTTCCTCCCACTCTTCTCCTTGAAATTTGGGAAGGATAACTTCCCATTCATATCTACTAGGTACTGGATTAGGGAAACCAACTACTTTTGAAAATCGCAGAAAGAATACCTCTGAGCTAAAATCTTGTCCATTTCAAACCAGTGGAGTCACCAATAGATTTTCGAACAATGGAGTCTCCATGGTGAAAGATAAGTAGTCATAATAATATGCACAACTTTAGTTCACCATCTAAAACTGGATCTATTCGTTTTCGTTCTCCCAAGGAAGATATCTTCACTTCTGTCCCCGACAATGACACCATTAATGTTATCACTGAGAGTCACCCTCAGACTGCAAGAGGATAAGCCCAGTACCCATCAAAATAAATGTAAAAGGACTAAAATAGTTTGAGTAGGTGGATCAGTGAGACTGCAGGGAGAGGAAAAGATAGAAGAAGTAACTACAGATCAATTCGGGACCATTGGGCTATGGATTCATAAGGTGGAGCACAACTCCAAGATATATAAGTTACACAATAAATCTTTAAAGAATAGTGGAACCCCCTCCAAATAACCAAATACCTTTCATGCTTCACAATTAACTTGTCAATATGAATACGTGATCTCTTATATATAACTATTCACACTTGCACATGAGGTCCCTTTATCACTAGGATGACCCTATTACATATGTATTTACATATTACATGTACATTTAGGCCCCTATATTCCCCCCCCCTTGGGGTCATATCATATATATTTATCCATATATATGCCCCTCTTGGGTCATAACATAGTACCCTCCGTAAAAAATATTTGTCCTCAAAGATTTGCATTTAAAGGCTTCACATGTGATGAAACTAAGTAATATGACGTTCTTATGTTCCTTCTTTCTTCATTCCATTGTTGATGATCTATCCATCCAAAATTAATTATTTTTGGTCTTAATACTTGGTGTCTAGTTGTTGAATAATTTTCTTTCATTTGATTCCATGTATTTTTGTTGAAGCTTGTCAAATTTGTATTTGTTGTTGGTCTCTAATAATAGCTTGTTGTTGGCACAGGGGTAGACCCAGGGTTCAACACTTCAACAAAGCACCAAAAAAACCTGTTGGCAACAATAATATAATTTCTATTTTTATAAGCTGCCTACACAGGGTCTTTAAATTCTCGTTACTCATCATGAGCAACGACACTTATCACTTGTCTCTTTTTACACATATTCCTTTCGATTTTTGTTTTCATGACTGCAAGCATGAAAACTCGCAACTAGAATTGACATTTTGTTTCGATTTTTTATTAAAGGAAAACTATTCATATGGTCTATTATCGAATTGTCGTCTTTTGCTATAAACACGATTGTTTTCCTTGTTTATAACCCCTTGGTCTTAAACATGCCTTGGTTACATAAGTATAAAACCTCCACTCATTTAATATTCGATTAATATCAATGGGGTTTTGATTCAAATTTTTTTTTAATGGTTCAATGTTTATTTGATACATTTATCTTTGTGATCAAGTCATGGATATGCGTACTATGGTTTTCAACTGTTCTGATCCATATGCATACAAATATGCCAAGGTGTCATTTTAAGTACAGCGTGATATTATTTCTCTATATGGCCTTGGGCTTCACAATCTCTTTCCCATGCATGGTGATTAATGCTCCTGCCTACCATTTCGAACTGTCTTTTCATTGCATTGAGGAAACTCGGGGCTATGGCTATGTGTTTTTTCTACCAAACCCTACCTTTGATTCCCTTGTTGATTACCTTCTGTTAGCCATGGCTCCTGTGGTGAGGATTGAGTCCAATGGCATCCAAACCTTGTTATCGTTTGACAAAGCCAGAGATGACTTAGAAAGGAATGTCTGGTGTTTGTTTATTGAAAAGTTTGAGGGTTTCAATCTGAGAGTTGCTCAAGAGTTCACGTTGACATTCGATAGTTGCAGAGAAAAAATAGGAGACGTGCATCTTGAGGTAAATGAAGATTTTATAAGCCAAGCTACCAGTTTACCAACTGCAGGGCAAAAGTGGTTCAAGAACGCAAAGGTTGAAGAGGTTCCCTGGTCATTGTTGTTCACCTCAAGGAAAATTACCAGCTGCGACTGAGGTATGCCTGTCTCAGCTCTAAAACCTAGATGGCATGATCTGTTAGCTATTGTGAAACAAATCATTACCTGTGAGGGAAGATTTGGGTTGGTTTTCTTGTATCACCTGCGATTGCTTATGAGCTTTATTGATTTCCCGCTGAACATGCCTTATTTCCTCCTTAGAAGTATATACAAGATGGGAAAGCGGTTTAAGAGGCAGAAGTCTGATTCTAGTTTGTTCCATCATGGTCTAATTAAGATTATCATTGTACAACAGTTGCAATTAAACAACAATTGTTGGGATTCTTTTCTGTTACGAAATGGTTTTTGTAATAGTGAGTTGGGATAGGTTGACAAGCTTGTCATCACATAAACCCTTGTAAAACCTCCCATCTCTCCTCCTTCGCTCATGCCCCGTGATCTTGTCTCTAATTTGGAACCCTGGACCTACCCTGATTCTACTCAACCCGACACTCAACTGGATTCGTATCCTAAATATTGTGTTAAAATAGTTAAAAAACCCACAGGGAGAAAGCTTAAAGGCAACGTCGATGTTAATTATAAGAGTAAAAAGGCCACTCTTGGGTTTCACGATGTGCTCGAAACAAACCCAATCCCTATGCAGACACAAAAACTACAATTGAGGTAAGTGAGGATTCAGATTCGGAGATTGAAAGGTTCTTGGCCGAAGAGTATCCATATTCATATGGACTTTGTCCTGACAGACCCTACGATTATGTTACCAACCTACCACTGTGTCTAAAGGATAATCCTGATTTTCCTGTAATCAAACTCTATGATGAACCTACATGTCAAATGGACGATTCTCCAGCTGTTAATAATATCAGTACCAATACACAGTCTTTACAGCCGCACTGTAATGAATGTCGATCCTAGATCGACAGGTATTACAAGGATGTGCCTTTACTACAGTCTCGGCTTAAATCTTTGGAAGTGGATTCACTAACAAAAGAGAATAGAAGAATCCAATCCATAGCTCAAGCCAAAGACAAATTCCAAAAGACCACAGGGTCTGTTATTTTTAAGAACGTGGAAGCAACGACAACAATAGTAAATTCAAAGATTACTTGATTTGTTTAAATCCCTTAATTTGAGGTATGATTTTTTTTTATGTTTAGTATGATTCTTTCTTGGTCAATTTAGGATACACGTTTTGTTTTCACAGATTAATTTTTAGTTTGTTTTGATTGATTGAATAAAATATGATTCTAGTTATAATTATAACTAGCTACAGAATCGTGAGATTCTGTAGCTAGTTAGAAAAAATTGAATTACTTGTTTTTGATAACTGGAAATACATCTGAAATCTTTTTATTTTTATTTGTTTTCAGGAACCCATGATTTCTAAGGAGATTTGAAGCACTATTGGCATCTCTCAGCCATACTATCTTTATGTTTTTAGTTAATAGATTAGGCTGTTAGTTTTGATCTCAAGTAAAATCTGGGAGGTCGCATCCCCCACATCTTTTGGAACAGATTAGATGTTATCAACATGAAACATTTTGTTCCTGGAACCTATATAAGTATGTTATTTTGTAAACTAGAAATCATCTCTTCCTGGCAAAAAAACTATGGATTCCTGACTCATAGACTTGAATAGAATATGATATTTGTCACAACTTTAGCTTCTCCATATCATGTTTTTATTCAAGTCATCATTATTTCGATTTGTAATTAGATTGTGATTTCTTTAGCTATCGTGGTTTATTGCAGATTGGTATGATAAAAAATTTATATGTTATCCTTGTTTTATGTCCCATATTTAACATACAGTAATTATTCTGTTCAAACTTGAGATTAAGAGATTTATTTTCATCATTTGTTGAACATTTATACACAAGTTTTCACAGTAGGATTTATCTCAATGTGGCCACTTGTAAAATTATAAGATTTTTGTTACTATATCTCTTATATGTTCTATCATTCGGATTCAATCATTACTGCTTCATGTTTACAAGAAGCATTTGTAGGATCTGTTGCAGGTTTGCCTCATCAGACAACGAGATTGGATGCTATACACAGGATGAATATGGGATGCGATAACAGGTCAGTTTGTTAGTTTTATTTCATTAGTTTAATTAATACAGAAATTTCCTGCAGTCTAAACATATTCTATTGTTTGTTATCTCTATTTTCAATTAGACAGTTTGTTATTCCATTTCTTGTTTATAAACATTATAAAAAAATAAAAAATAAAAAAAGATCGAATGATAGCTTTGTTGTTGTTTAATAAATCAATTCATATTCGATTTTCGCGGATTTAGGTTAAAATTCGCATTTTGTAAATGTTATATATATATTAGAAATAAATTCAATTGTATATATTATACATACAATAAGTAGACTTATGTTATAAATATTATTTAGTAAACTGTAAATATATATTAGATCTGTATATAGTTTTCAGTGAGTGTTGTTCATTAAGTTATTTTATCTTCTTTAGTTTTGTTTTTCGCTTTCTTAGGACTTAGATCAGCTAACGGAGCCGCTAAACCCATCGAAGTGGATCAATCCAAATGGCTTGGGTTAAGTAGACAACCCCGGACCAGATTCACTCCTCCAGTTGACGAGCGGTCAATTTCGCCCGTCAACAAATGGCGCTAGAAGGAGGGACTGAAAACTATTAATGGCATGAGGAGGTTGTAAGACTCCTCCACCACCTACCCACTCACCTATAGTGACTAAAAGTCTTTCAGACAATAAAAATGTCCCTCGAACAACAACAACATCAAATGATGATCTACGGATCACAGTTGAACCAATAACTCCAAATCCTTCGGGTGGTGACATACAAGAGATTGTTCACCAATCTCTCATAAGAATGCACAGTGCCTTAGCTCGTATAAGACAACCAAACCGACCTCTGAACCAACCATTAGACTTCTCTGATATCAGAGAACAACTCGGAGGCACTGACCTTACTTTAAATCCTATTGATCCAATCCTCACTCCTACATCAGGAGGATCTGGTATACCACCATCACCACCTCCTTCATCTCCTTCTTCTTCTGGAGAAGAATCCTCTGACGAAGACAGTTCTTTATCCCAGCCTTCGACACCACCCACACCTATGGCCAACCCAAACAAACCCGCCAGACCCTGGCTCAACCAAGATGCAGTGGCCATACCTGGGCCTCAGCATCCTTTACGCAAACACCCAGAGAAATGGCTCCCTAAGTTTGACCCAGAATCTAAACAGTGAGCCGAAGATCACATCAAAAAGTTTATGTTAGCCAGAATCCATAGTTTTGAGCACGAAGACGTAGTCTATAGATTGTTTCCCTACACCTTTGAGGGCAATGCCTCTACATGGTACTTTTCCCAACAACCACACACCATTGTGTCATGGGAGAAATTTGAATCTTGTTTTCTTGAGAAGTTCGGAGATGACAAGTCTCCTGAAGTTCTAGTCCTGGAGCTTTCTAGTTTAAGAATGAACCCCAAAGAAGAGATAAAAGACTTTAATCAAAGGTTCTTGACACTAAAGAAACGAATCCCCACAGATTCGATGCCCACTGAGAATCTTATTATCGCATATTATATGAAAGCCTTACATCAAAACATAGCCATTTGGGTAAAGAGATCCAAGAAATCCATGTTGTTAGAAGCCTTCGAAGAGGCCAGTCAGATCGAGAAAGACATCCTCAGTTTAAAAGACACTACTAGCAATGAGACAGAGACTAGTTCATCATCCAAAAAGAAATCGAAATCCTCCCTAGACCTTCCCAAAACAAAGCTCAACCTGAAAGCTCAGATTTAGAAAACTTATAGAAAGTCATTCAAAAACTGTCCAACCAAGTTATAGATTTGAAAAGGTCGGCTGAAGAAGCTTCTTCGAGCAAAAGGCCTTACAAACCCCCTTTTAGGAAGCCTTTTCCTACCAACCGACCTAATTCAAATACTGAAGGCCTAAATCTAGAAAGCCTGCAATTTTCTATTCAAACGATTCTAGAAGCACATGATAACTTGGTGCCTCTTGAGATCACTGAAGAAGTAGCTGAACAAGAGACAGTAGAAGGAGATGAATCTTCTTCGAACATTTTTGGACATTTTTCGGATATCATTTTTCAAGATAATTTTGAAAGAGTGCATCCTTACAATACTAGGAGCAAGGCAACAAACAAGCCTTCTTCTGAAATCATTACGACTTTGCCTCCAAAACAATCTAAATCAATTAAGACTAAACATAATTCAGTAAACCCAAGTTTAGATTATGATTTGGTCGAAGATTTAAAGAATCTTAGGGATAACATTTATGTTTATGAATTATTAAAATTTCCTTTTCTTCTGCAAAAAATGTTACAAAATATTGCAGAGAACAACAAAAATGGCAATCCGAGCAGTAACAAAGGTGTTTAAAACAATCCCAAAGTTCCTCATAAGGCCTCTACAAAAACTACTTCTGATCCTCACGATAAAAGAGACCTTCCAGTAAATAATGTAACAAATGTTTTAGAGGCTGGGAGTAAAAAGCAACAAGCTTCCACTATTAATACTCGCAGAAATGTCCCTCCATTTTTGTTAACTTTTGAAATTTTCAATAGGAACGTACACAACTGCATGGTAGATTCAGGTGCGTCATCTAACGTAATGCCTTGGTCTATTTTTCAAAAGATTAATGTCAAAGTTCAACCATCCAGCTTAATCGAACTAGTGTTAAAGTAATAGGCGAATTAAGAAATGTGCTTATAAGATTGTCGTCTAACCCTAAAGTTCATCAAGTGATTGATATTATTGTTGTAGATATCCCAGAAGTTTATGGTTTTTTTTTAAGCAGAGACTTTTCAGAACAGCTACACGATTATTTTGCGACGGATTGGTCTCACTGGTGGCTACCCGAGAATGGAAATCCCAATATAATCAAGGTAAATCATGAACGTTATCTAAATCTCATGGTGACTGATTTAAATGATCGCAATGAACCATTTACTCCATCTGTCGATTCGCCCAAAATACAGGGGATGGATACTTTTTTCGGTAATTTCATGGCCGAAACTTCCACCATCACTAACCCGGAATAGCAGTCTGAAATTTTGACATATACACAGCCAACATCTTCCTCCCAGTGGTCACATGCAACCGACAACAATCAGATATGGTCTCTTTACTTTGATGGGTCAAAATCCAAAGAAGGAGTTGGTGCAGGCTGCGTGATCATCGATCCAGCAGGTAACAAGACTCTGATTGCTTACAGGTTAGAATTCGAATGTACAAACAACACGGCTGAATACGAGGCACTCCTGCAAGGGCTCAGAAAAGCGTTAGATCTGAACATTCAAAATTTGACTGTCTTTGGTGATTCATAAATCGTGGTTAGACAGGTAAAAAATTCTATCCATTATTTATCTCCGCACCTTAAAAGATACCAAACCGAGGTATGGAATTTAATGAATAAGTTTGCCGCATTTAACGTAAATTCGATTCCTAGATTGAATAATTCGGAAGCTGATTTGTTAGCTAACGTAGCTTCAAAAATTTATCCTGCAGAAGGCTTATCTTCGAATGCATTCTTCGTTGAACTGTTGTTCAGACCATCTGTCCCAGACAACATCACGAATTGGAGAGTCTTCGACGACGATCAACAGATTATAAGTTTTCTGCATATGGAAGAAACTTTCCAGGGTGCGGTGATCAATGAAGGTACCCATGAAAAAAATATTCGTGACTTTACGGTAATACCAGATCCAAGATCTCCAGAATCTTCATCAGACATGGTAAATTCTATCTCGAAATCTGTAGTTAGATTAGAAAATTTTTATGATCTTCACGACAAGTTCAGAAAATCAGTGAACTGTAAAATGAATAGTTCCTCTTTAACATATGAAAATGTAAATTCGGGAACTAAAGACAACCCACAGTGCATTAATTTAGGGGTAGGGTGTTCTGAGCAAGAAAAGTAGTGTTTATTAAGTTGTTTAAGGAGTTCAAAGATGTTTTTTCCTGGATGTACGACGACCTAAAAACCTTTGACCCTAACATCATACAACACGTTATTCCTATGAAACCCCAAACCCAACCTTTTCAACAAAAGTTAAGGAAAATGCACCCAAAACTTGAACCTACTGTCAAGAAGGAATTAAACAAACTCCTGAACGCTAAGATAATCTTCCCAGTTAGGAACACACAATGGGTCTCTAATCTTGTCCCTGTCTGAAAGAAGAGTGGTGAAATCTGACTATTTGTCAATTTTCGAAATCTTAATCGAGTGTCTAATAAAGACAACTACCCTTTCCCTCCCATGGAACAGATCCTTCAATAGGTATATGGTTCTGAAATATTATCCTTGCTGGATGGTTTTTCAGGGTATAACCAAGTCCTGATGTCCCCTCCAGACCAACTCAAAACCACCTTCCGCACTCCATGGGGAACCTACGCTTATAGAAAGATGCCCTTCGGACTCATAAACGTTGGTGCCACTTTCCAGAGAGCGATGGACATCACTTTCTGAGGCTTAATCAATCAATTTGTATTAGTTTACCTCGATGATATCACCGTCTTCTCAAAAAATAAAACAGATCATCTAACTCATTTAAGATCCGTTCTACAATGATGTCGTAAGTACGACATTTCTTTGAATCCTAAAAATTCCATCTTCACAGTAGAACAAGGTAAACTCCTCGGATTCATTGTATCGAGCAAAGGGATGATTATTGATCCTGAAAGAACCCAATTCATTTTGAAACTGCCTCCTCCCTTGTCAAAAAAGTCCATGCAATCTTTCTTAGGTCAGATAAACTTTGTTAGGAGATTCATCCCCATCTTTTCAGAAACGGCGAGACCATTACAGAACCTAATAAAAAAGGATGTATAGTACCATTGGGGACCTTTAGAAAGCCAGGATTTTGATTCAATAAAAAAGGCCATGATAGACGCTCCTTCTCTAATGAGCCCTAACTTTTCCCAAGACTTCACTCTCTACACATTTGCCTCCGACCGTTCATACGCTGCCGTCCTAACTCAAAAGAACGCTGAAAACAACGAAGTCCCAATTTCCTTTATGAGCTCAGCCTTCAAAGGGGAAGAACTTAATTACCTAGTAGTAGATCAACAAGCCTATGATGTTTTCAAAGCAGTAAAACACTTCCAATCTTATCTATTGAAATCTAGGACGAAATCATTGTCCCTTACCCGACTGTCAGAAATCTGTTAGTACAGAAAGAACTAGGCGAAAAAAGGGCAAACTGGGTCACATCCTTGCAAGAGTGTGACATAGAAATCACCCCAGCACAAATTGTAAGAGGCCAAGGTTTATGCAAATTGGTCACTGATTCAGCTGTAGGACAGCAAGAGGAAAATGATCTAGGACAACACTATAAAATTCAAATCTGTTGTGCACAAAACCCTGTTAGTCCYTGGTATGATGATATAAAATTTTGTCTTATACACGGATCAGCTCCCCGTCACCTTGATCCCACTAAAAGGAGAGCACTAAGATTAAAATCTGCTTCTTTTCAGCTGATTAATGGTATTTTGTTTCGTCAAAATTTTGATGGAGTACTAATGCGTTGTCTTGAGAAAGATGAAGCAGAAAAAGTCTTATTGGAATTGCATGAAGGAGAAGCTGGTGGACATTTTGGTGGAGACACCACTGCCCATAATGTATTAAGAGAAGGTTATTACTGGCCTACCCTTTTTAAAAACCTCATGCTTTGTGTCACAAGTGTGTAATTTGTCAAAAAGCATCCAGACGGATATAGAAACCAACCTTCCCTCTGCAACCAGTTTCAATAGACTCTCCTTTCCAACAGTGGGGTCTAGATATGATAGGCCCAATCAATCCACCATCCTCACAACAACATAAGTATATCATAACATCCACATATTACTTCACCAGGTGGTCTGAGGCTACCCCATTAAAATCTGTAAATACCAGCCAAGTAATATCTTTCTTGAATTCAAATATTATTACTCGTTTCGGTATCCATGAATGCCTGGTATTTGATAATGCTTCTTATTTTTCATCTCTTGAGATGAGTGATTTCTCTCTAGAAAAAGGAATTAAATTAAAGTATTCTGCCAGCTATTACCCCCAACGTAATGGTTTTGCATAATCGACTAATAAAAATCTGATCAAAATTATCAAGAGAACGGTCTTTGAAAACCATAAAAATTGGCATAACACACTATTAAATGCAATCTGGGCTGATAGAGTAACTCCTAAAACTGTTGTGGGTAACTCACCTTTCTTTCTCGTTTACGACAAAGAGGTGATTCTTCCACCACATGTCCTCCTTCCATCTCTGCAACTATCGTAGAAAGTACAGGAAGAGGACTGTCGCCCTTTGGAGAATCAAATTAACGCTTTGTTAAAATTAGAAGAAGTGAGGGCTCAAGCAAAGCGGAAATTAGATCAACATCAACTCATCGTTAAAAACTGGTTTGATTCCAATTCTGCCTCTGACAAAAATTTTGAGGTAGGTGACCTTGTCCTAAAATGGGACAAACCTCATGAGGGAAAAGGAGAGCATACAAAGTTTCAGAACTTATGGCTAGGACCATTTTTAATTGCTGAAAAATTGGGTCCCAGTTCCTTCCACTTACAGAATTTAGAGGGACAGCCAAACACCTTTCTGGTGAATGGCCAAGCTCTAAAAAGGTACTTCACCGGATGACACTCCCATGTACACTGTGTAAATATTTTTTTTTTGCTTGTTTGCTTTTCTTTGCTAGTTTGTTTTGATTTTTCCTTTATGCTTATTAGTATTTCTTTTTTGAGACACACATGCTTGCACCATGGGCTAGTTCAGACAAAGAGAACAGAAAAATTTCCCTCTAAAATGACTATTGAAGGTTGTTTAAGCATCAATTATGATATTTTTTTGAAGTTTGCAACCATGTTAAAGATAACTTGTTGTTGGAAAATCGTTTCTTGATTTCAATCTGTAACTGAAGTTACTCACGATCATCCATAAAAATTCTTCTTACGCTGTCCCTGTTCCTTAAGAGAATAACTCAGAGATGTCTCCCTGCTCTTGAAAGTTGGTTTTATTAACAAACTATTTCTAGATCTTAATGAAGGACAACTAAGTAAATTCTTCAAGGTCTACAATTTACTACGATGTGTCCAAAAACCAGAATTTTCAGCGTCACCCCGCTCTATTAAAAAATCTTTAAAACTAAATAAACCTTTAGAGAGCTGTGGGAAGTTCTTGTAAACCTGCTGGGATACTGAAAAGGTCTGCTGGTAGCGGGTAAATGCATGCATGATGCCAAGATAACTTCACCGGGGTACTGAACAGGCCCGCTGGCAGCGAAGCAATATCAGGTATATGAAAATTCTCAGATATGGATTCTTTTGACCTTAAATGTCCTTCGTTTTGATCTGGAACTTCTTGGTAGGATACAGATATCGGACTGGGTTAAATGACATCCATGTCGAGGCTATGGATGCCTGCTGGAAGTAGTGGCTCTGTCAACAATATTGAAGATTTTAACTTTCATATCGTGACTCTCTTCTATTAAGATTGTTGTCAGTTTTCGTCTCTTTAAAATAACAGTAATCTGAAACTGGAACGCTTTATAATTAATAATGATGTTCAGACAAATTTTTGGTTGTCTTCGATTTGAAGTTTTTTCTGATTATCCTAATCTGAACTCGTTCATTTAGCAGAGATAATTGCCTCTACCAGCGTGTCGCCATTGTTGGAAGAAATAATATAATTTCTATTTTTACAAGCTACCTACACAGGGTCTTTAAATTCTCATTACTCATCATGAGCAACGACAGTTATCACTTGTCTCTTTTTACACATCTTCCTTTCGATTTTTGTTTTCATGACTGCAAGCATGAAAACTCGCAGCTGGAATTGACATTTTGTTTTGATTTTTTATTAAAGGAAAACTATTCATATGGTCTATTATCGAATTGTCATCTTTTTCTATAAACACGATTGTTTTCCTTGTTTATAACCCCTTGGTCTTAAACGTGCCTTGGTTACATAAGTATAAAACCTCCACTCATTTAGTATTCGATTAATATCAATGGGGTTTTGATGCATAATTTTTTTTAATGGTTCAATGTTTATTTGATACATTTATCTTTGTGATCAAGTCATGGATATGCGTACTATGGTTTTCAACTGTTCTGATCCTTATGCGTACCAATATGCCAAGGTGTTATTTTAAGTACATCGTGATATTATTGCTCTATATGGCCTCGATCTTCACAATCTCTTTCCCACGCATGGTGATTAATGCTCCTGCCTACCATTTCGAACTGTCTTTGCATTGCATTGAGGAAACTCGGGGCTATGGCTCTATGTTTTTTCTATCAAACCCTACCTATGATTCCTGTGTTGATTACCTTCTGTTAGCCATGGCTCTTGTGGTGAGGATTGAGCCCAATGGCATCCAAACCTTGTTATCGTTTGAAAACGCCAGAGACGACTTAGAAAGGAACGAATGGCGTTTGTTTATTGAAAAGTTTGAGGGTTTCAATCTGAGAGTTGCTCAAGAGTTCACATTGACATTCAACGGTTGCAGAGAAAAAATAAGAGACGTGCAACTTGAGGTAAATGAAGACTTTATAAGCCAAGCTACCAGTTTACCAGCTTTGGGGCAAAAGTGGTTCAAGAACGCAAAGGTTGAAGAGGTTCCTTGGTCATTCTTGTTCACCTCAAGGAAAATTACCAGCTGCGACTGAGGTATGAATGTCTCAGCTTTAAAACCTAGATGGCATGATCTGTCAGCTATTTTGAAACAATTCATTACCTATGAGGGAAGATTTGGGTTGGTTTTCTTGTATCACCTGCGATTGTTTATGAGCTTTATTGATTTCCAGCTGAACATGCCTTATTTCCTCCTTAGAAGTCTATACAAGATGGGAAAGTGGTTTAAGAGGTAGAAGTCTAATTCTAGTTTGTTCCATCATGGTCTAATTAAGATTATCAGTGTACATCAGTTGCAATTAAACAACGATTCTTGGGATGCTTTTCTGTTATGAAATGGTTTTGGTAATAGTGAGTTGGGACAGGTTGACAAGCCTGTCATCACACAAACCCTTGTGAAACCTCCCATCTCTCCTCCTTCACTCATGCCCTGTGATCCTGTCTCTAATTTGGAACCCTCGACCTACCCTGATTCTACTCAACCCGACACTCAACCGGATTCGTATCCTAAGAATTGTGTTAAGACTGTTAAAAAGCCCACAGGGAGAAAGCTTAAAGGCAATGTCGATGTTAATTATAAGAGTAAAAAGGTCGCTCATTGGGTTTCACGATGTGCTCGAAGCAAGCCCAAGCCCTGTGCAGACACAAAAACTACAATTGAGGTAAGTGAGGATTCAGATTCAGATATTGAAAGGTTCTTGGCCAAAGAGTATCCATACTCATATGGGTTTTGTCCTGACAGACCCTACGATTATGTTACCAACCTACCACTGTGTCTAAAGGACAATCCTAATTTTACTGGAATCAAACTCTGTGATTAATGTTATCGGACTAATCGGTAGGTGCGGACACTAATAGATCTCCCTAGATCCACCTGGATCTAGAACAAAACAAGACATGACATGACTCTTTACCTAAGTTTTGACCATTGAATTAACTAGTAGGAAGGAACAAGTAACATACCTTAGTATCGCTTCCTAGGGTCTCTGTTGCTCTTGGTTCGCTCTGGTGCTTTCATGAGGTCAAGACCAAGACAACACAAACCAACCAAAGTGAAGAGACCAAAATATATTCAACTGCCAACTTATGTGCATGATCAAGGAATTACACAATAAAGTCAGAATAGCTTTATGGGAAAGGGACATGCCACTGTATCATATTAATTGAAAGTAAAGATTACAACCTGATAGCCTTGATTTCGCAAGCTTCCTTTCGATGGCTCTTGGCTCCAACACACACACTTGTTCAATCCTTGCATGAAGAAGATCAAATCCTCTTGATAGACTTGCTAGAGTCTCCAAGCTGCTGTTCAAGCTAAGTCCTTCACACAATTCTTTCACCAATTCTCCAATGAATCTTGCTTAACATTTTCCATGAGAATTCCCTCAATATATAGGAGAGAATGAGATAGTTACTTGGATAAGAATGATCCCACAATATCAGAGAATCCAGTACAAGGATAACCATTCGAATGCCAGCCCATTTTTCTAGAAGATTCCCTTCTAGAACCATCGAGAATTCATCTTTTTCTATGCTTTAGGACAAGTTCTCACCCTAGCTACTCAGCACAGTGTGAGAAGTTCTCACCCTGGATTAAGGAAGCCTGTCAGAATGGTTCATTCTAGCACCCTAATATATTAGTAGCCTGTGAACCCTCTTCAAAAGTTAGTTTTTTGGGAAGAGATGAAAGTAACTTTTCTCAGGAGAAAGTTCTTATGAAGAACCTGAGTGCACCATCATTAATACATCATCATGATGACCAAAATCATGGGTAATAGAATGCCCCCCAAAGTATGAGGTTGGAATCGGTGACAGCCGAAAGACTTTGTAAGCT
>ML792559.1:40522-52749 GCA_009831015.1 Picea engelmannii
ATGATTTTATGCATAGTACTTCTTCAAGTACAACCCATTCCTGGGTTCTCTCAAAGGGATACCGTCATAATCTACCAACTCATAAGCTCCTTTTTCCAACACTCATCGAACGATATAAGGACCTCGCCACATGGCTTCGAATTTCCCAGCTCCTAACATATCACGATCTTGTTCATAGAGGAGGACAAGATCTCCTTCGGAGAAAACGCGAGGCTTGACATGTTTTTCGTACTGGGCCTTGACACGCTTTTTCTAAGCTTCTATGACTAGGGTGGCATCGCGTCGAGTTTCGTCTAATCGCATAAGATACAATAGACGTTCTTCCTCAGCAGAAGTGTTTGGTAGGAGTTCAACAACTAGTTTTAAAGAGGGTATCTCACATTCAATCAGGAGAATGGCTTCCACACCATAGACTAACCGGAAAGGTGTAAACCCGGTAGAGGACTTGATGGATGTCCGGTATGCCCACAATGGAGAAAAAAACATTGTGTGCCAACTTGTTTTATGAATCCCTATCATTCGTCTGAGCATAGTTATGAGAACTTTGTTAATCTCTTCGACTTGGCCATTGGCTTGTGGGTAATAGGGCGTTGAGTTATCATGGCGAAGACCCAACTTTTCAGCAAGTTCGGACATCATAAAATTCCTAAAGTGGCTACTGTGATCAGTGTAAATATCTTGGGGAACACCAAAACGAGCTATGACGTGATTAAAAATGAATAATGTTGCGGTCTTTCCAGTGTTGTCAAATGTCAGCATCACCTCAGCCTATTTCGTAAAGTAATCGACGGCTACAATAATGTAACCATGCCCCTTGGCTGAGTGAGGGTGACATGTCATGAAATCGATGCCCCATTTCAAAAAGGGACCAATTGAGACCACAGGGTGAAGAGGAGCAGGATGTGACTGTATCTTGTTATTATAGGTCTGGCAAGCATGGAATTTTTGAACGATGATTATGCAGTCGTTAAATAATGAAGGCCAAAAATACCCTGCTTGTAAGATCTTCTGGGCAGTAGCATACCCAGACATATGACCACCACAGGCTCAAGAATGGTAGTCATTCAGAGCTTTCTTAGCTTCATCGAACGTTAGACAACGTCAAAAAACAAAGTCAATCCCCTGACGATAAAGAGTATCCCCGAGGATAATGTATTGACGAGCTTGGTATCGTATTCGATGTCGTTCAGTATTGGACAAAGTTGGCCGAAAAGTCTGGGTTTGGAGATATATAATGATATCACCATACCAAAGATCATCAGTGCTAATAAGGAAAAGAGATTCATCGGGTAATGAATCAGCTGCTACATTTTCCATTACAGAATGGGGAAAGTCGCAGATCAACTCAACAAACATTAAGGACTTCTTGGACTTGGCAGGTTCAAATTCCAAGTCAAACTCCTGGAGTATCACAATCCATTTGGAGTATCTTCCCCCTAGCAATTGACGTGTAAGAATGTGTTGCATAGGGTTGCAGTGAGAAATCATTATAGTCTTGCGCGAGAGGATATAGTGCCGGAAGCGTTGGACGGCTTGGAAGGCAACCAAGGCCAGTTTTTTGACATGTAAATACTTGATTTCAGTAGGCGTTAGACTTCGACTCAAGTAGTAGATAACATGTTTGTCGTTAGCATCATCCTCTTGGACGAGAACCATACCAATGGTGTAATCTGAGGCAACAAGATAAAGGAAATAATCATGACTGTAATTGGGGGAAAAGAGAAGTGGAGCACGCGTTAGGGACAATTTCAAATATTCGAAAGCATTGTTGGCGATGGTATCACATACGAACTCATACCCCTTTTTAAGTAACCGTGTAAATCCATGAGTTATCTCGGTGTAATTTGGGATAAAAGAATGAAGAAAGTTTTCTTTCCCCTGCAAACTTTGTAACTGGCGAAGAGTAGAAGGAGGAGGGATATTAAGGATCGCCTCAACCTTTAAAGGATCCACCCGGATCCCTTGACGCGAAATGATAAAACCTAGAAGGCAGCCGGATTCCACGCAGAAAATGCACTTATGAGGATTCAAACGTATATGATAGAACCGACAGCGAACGAAAATGGCTCGGAGGTGGGTTGGGTGATCGACTCGGTGTATTGAATGAGCGGGTAAATCGTCCAAATATGGTTGAACGATGTTCTTGATATCATGGAAATCATAAGACATAGCGCATTGAAAAGTTGCACCAGTGTTCTTGAGACCGAAAGGAAGTTTCCAATAGGCAAAAGTACCCTAAGGACAAATAAAAGCAGTCTTATGTTGATCCTCGGGAACAATGTTGATTTGATTATACCCGGAGAAACCATCCAGGAGAGAGAATATTTCACTTCCGGCGTAGTCGTCGACAATCTGATCGACGAAGGGGGTAGGAAAGTTGTCTTTGGGACAAGCTTTGTTGATATCCCTATAATCAACGCATACACGAATGGTGCCTTGTTTCTTGTCAATCGGGACAAGATTGGAAACCCAGTATGTGAGAGCCACCAGATAAATAATGTCGGCTTTAAGAAGTTTCTCGACTTCGAGCTTGATAGCAGCCGCTTTATGTGGGTGAACTGGACGAAGGCATTGCCAGACGGGTTTAGCATCGGGGTATGTCTTTATCTCATGTATTAAAATATCAGGGTCCATACCTGACATTTCCTCGTAGCTCCAGGCGAAGATGTCACAAAACTCTTTAAATAGGGATGTGAAGGTGACGATTTCGTCAGAAGAACACGAAGCTCCAATATGGACATTTTCGACAATCCCAGGTTTGATGGATATGTCGAGGGGAATCGTGGGCGAGATATTGCTTAAGTTCCCTTTGGAAAACACATCGTGTGCAGAATCGGGAACGGTGGAGATGACGACGACGGTCGACAGAGTCGAGATGCATTGGTAGTTCTCAATGGTATGTTGCTCCAGAAAGAGGATGGAACAATGATGCCCATCGTCCCAAGGGGTGTCCTCCTTGACAAACATGATCATCTCATCAGTGGGAAAAATGACATGAAAAGGATCGGGAGACAACTCACTAAGAGAGGGAGTAGAAGATGTTTCCGATTGAATGGCCTGATAGGCGGATTCAACCAGACTTAACGGCATTGCGTTGCCGAAATGAAGATGATCTTCAGGGTCAGGTACTATCCAGGGGTCGTGAGACGCAGGAAGTTCATGAGGAAAAATGGAGATCATGTTGATGGAAGCAACAGACGAGCGTGGAACATCGGGCGGTGGAATGGGGAAAGTACCCATTAACGAAGAGTCTTTTAGAAGGCATACGCCGACGTTCTCATAATCCGGGCGGGTTTTAGCAATAAACGACATGTTTCCAGTATGGGTATCGGAATTAAACAAGGCTAGTTGGTCGATGGTAACAACCTTACCTTGATGTGGGAAACATACCACACGGAAAAGGGTCGACACAACTGTGCGCATGGAATCGATCCATCTACGACCAAGCAGAAGATTGTAATCAAGGGGAGCGTCAAATACTTCCACTTCAACTTGGACTGTTTTTCCTTCTAACGTGATGGGCAACGAAGGAAGGACATCATAGGGCTTAAAACCGGATCCATTGAAGGCTTTAAGAGTGTTCTAGGATTCACTCAAAGAAGGAGAGCCAATGGCTTTCCAGCAAGCAAGAGACATAACACATGTCGAGGCACCCTCATCGATAACAGTTCGGCAAATGTTTTTTTCGGAGACAACCACTTGGATCTGGAACGCGAGTTGAGGGGGTAACCTTGGAATGTGATCTTCCAAGTCAAAGATTATTAAATTCATATCTGTCGGGTCGATTCCACCGATAGCTTTCAACATTGCCTTCTGTTGTGCAGGACAAGTCTGAAGGACTTCAAGGGCTGACATCGTAGAAGGTGCATGAGCCAGATCTTCAACAATGTTGTAGTTCTAGGAAGCATGAGCATGAGGATTGAAATCCAATTTCCAAACGACGCCCTTTGGGGGAGGTCGCAGAACTGTGTCAAGGTTCGGTCGTTCGAGATGAAGAGGACCGTTGGTAGGTGGAGGCGCGGGAGAGGGTTGTACCAAGGAAGGGGGTAAATCATCAACCTTCTCCTTAGAGGGAGAATAATCTTTGGCTCGAGTGGTGAGTGCAATGTCGCTCTGCTTAGAATCGCCAGTACACATCAAAACATAGGAGGTAGTAGAAGATGAGGGTTGGTCATGGATGACCAATTGAGCCTGTTGTTGAGACGGAAAGGGTTGGGACAAAACAGCTGGTGCAGGTGGTTTTGGAGCTCCTTGAAGGAACTTAGTGACCTCAACACGTTGTGGAAAATCCTTCGTGTAGTGATCATCACCATAGATAAGACAAGGGTATCGTGGTTTGCACTTATCCCGATCGTCAACAGGGGTAGTTTTGGTTTTCTCTGCTTGAGGAGTATTTTTTCCCTCCTTATTCTTACCCCTTCCCTTTTTAGATTTGTTTTTACCAGCAGGGGTAGATTGAACTTCATTTACCTCAGAAGTCTTGCTGGTGGGAGGGGCAGGAGAAAGAGCATTTTGAACATTAGACGAAGCAGATTTGGGGTTTTCACTTGAAGTGGAATGTGGTTGGTCTTGGAAAGTACCAATCACACCGTCAGCTACATGCAAGGCAGCTGGAGTAGTTGAAGTGCTAGAAGTAGAAGGATGAGGTAAGTCAGGTAGTAAATCGTAAAGGGTTCCCGTTTGTGAGTAAACGAGGTCAAGATATTGAGCACGACTTATAGCCTACTCTTCCATGACTACACCACCCATGGAAATGTCATGACCGATGCCGTTCACAAATGATTTTGTGAACCACTCTACCAACAACTGATCGGGAAGCTCAAGTTTAATGAGACGTCATCTCCTTCGCCACTCATGGATGTGATCGGATATAAGAATGGCTTTGTTCTGTTTGAAGGAATTCAAAATCTCGGTCCTCGTGTCATAACAGATCGATAACTGGTAATGCGTAAGGAAAGCCATAGCTAGGGTGTTGAAGTCAGAGAAGAAACCTCGTGGCAATTCAATATACCACTTCATAGCAGAACCTGTGAGGGTTCGTTGAAAAAGATGTAAACGAATAGAGTCATCCATCAATGAGTTGGATGAGCACCATAGGTGAAAAGTCATAACGTGATTGTTTGGGTCCTCTCCCGCTTTTCCGTCGAATTTAGGAATGTCCGATGGAAGCTTGGCTGGTATAGCACGCCATTGGGGAGAGTGACGAATAGGATCATTTAAAATCCTTGAGAAATCCAGAAGATCCAAAGTGGTGATAAAGGGTAACTATCAATTCACCTGCAGGTACTGGTGGCTTTGGGGAGGAAGCCCTGTCGACAAACCAGTAGGACCATAAGCAGTCTGCATATAATGTGAAGACCCAGGCAGATTCGGTGGTGGTTGGAGAGGATAGTAGCTCATAGGATTATACCCTGGAACAGGGACTTGAGTTTGAGCATTCTCCCCCCAAATGGGATTGAACGAACCTGGATATGGTTGGCCCATACTAGGGGGTATTACGAACGCAACTGGAAACTGCTGCCCCCCAGTCGATTGAGGAGGATGTTGTATCAACTGATTCCAATATTGGGCCAAGGAGGGAGGTATGTTTTTACCATAAGGTGGGGTCGGTCCTCCCATCGAAGGTGGTGTTCCAATTGGGGCCAATGTTCAAATTGGGGGTTGTGTTGCAATTTGGATTTGCGTTCCAAAAGGAATTTGCCCGTTGAGAGGGGGTTGAGTCATACCACCTTGGTGAAATTGTCCACCAACCGAAAACTGGTAATTTGGAGTGAATGACGGAATAGTGCCATTAGGATTAAGATTTCCAGTGGAAGACGAAGAAGGTCCTCCAAAAGGAAATTGAGGGAGTGTTGGAATAAAACCGGGAAAAGAGTGCCCAGAAGAAGAAGGACCACTAGGAGAGCCAGATGGGGTTTGCACAGGAGTAGGAATGGAAGGGTTCAATGCACAGTATCTAGGTGGTAGTGTCAGAGTGATGTTGGGCGTTCGCGGTGTGTTGATGGGAGAAAGACTAACCGCAGTAAACTCGGTTGGAACACTCGTAGCATCTATGAGATGGGACATTTCGGCAGGGATGGTAAAGTGATGGGCGGTGGTCAACGGTACTGTCTCTGGGATAGATATTATGGAAATCACAGGTGGGGTGATCCTGGAAATCACAGGTGAACCTGGACCAAAAAGGTCCCATCGGAAAACACCTGTAGACCAAAAAAGATCTTGGCCTAGAAAGGGTCCAACTGGTGATCCAGAAGACATAACAACTAAGTCTCCAGAAGAATTTAATCGCATAAACGGTCGCTCAGAATCATGATGAAGTCGAAAGTCCTCTTGATTATTTGTAATTCAAAAATGTTCTAGAGAGTCAATTCGTTCCACTTGTGGTGTGGTGACGACTGTGACTTCAGTTTGCCAAGGAGAGCCTTCAGGTGTACTTGTAGGCAAGGGTTGAGAACCGTCCATATGCTCTGGAGATAAACCCTGCATTCTATGTGAACGACATGGAGGAGCTATTGTAAACGAGTGACAAACTTCACGAAGAAAAAATTAAGGTCAACTTTGATAAAAAAAAACAACACACGCTAGTAAACAAAATCGAGGAAGAAATCACCAAGCAAACAAGACCCTCTAATTCCGAAGCCACTAGTTGGTGATGAAATCCAACGTCGCAGCAACGAGACGAGAAGGGGCTGGGCTAGGGTGGAAAAGTTACGCTGACGACCTGCTTAACGGACTTACACCCTGGTGCAAGCTCCCACACATAATCGTGGGTATACCCTCCAAGGAGCCCGAGTGAGTTTGGTTAACGTCAATTCTAGGTACCATGAAGACTTTCCCCTTCACAGTCACCTCGTGTAAGAACCTAGAAATATAGGCCACTAAGGTTACCACCAACAACAATAAAGCCTAGGGGGACATTCGACAGTCCGATCCACACGCAAGGGCAGGGAATCTAGCCCGAAATCAACTCAAAAGGCTTCCACTCATCATTGTCGGTATACCTCCGAGTGATCCCCATAATATGTGCAATCTCTACACTGATATCAACAAAGCAGGGTGAGTAACTCTACCAATATCAATGCGACCTCGTGTTTGACTCTTGTGTGAGAAGGGATTCCCAGGACAAGATGTTGCAAATGGAATTTAACACTCCTTAACACAAGATGCTATTGTGTTTTTTGTGCTTTGAAGAGTGTATCTCTCTTCCTACTCCAAAATGCTAGCCTAGCTAAATGTTGGTGTAATAGAGCCCTAGAAAAGAGTTACTAGTTAAATTTTATGATTGCGCAGTGTTATTAAGAGATGTTGTTTACTCAAAGGAAACATAGATGAAACTGATGTTGTTTAAGACTCTGACCCAACGATGCATGGATAAGAATGCAATATAGCAATTTTCATTCAATGAATCCTATGTATGGGAGGGAAAGAGAAAGTTTCCAGATCAAACTTTGAACTACAATACACAATTTCCTTTAAAATGCAAATGCAACAAATCACGCATCAATAACAATTCTCTATTGCTTCTTTTTCAATAATTTCAACAATTGATTTTCAATGTTTTCGAAGATGAAAATGATTTTTGAAAGAAAAACGTTTGTCCACTTTTCAAAAAGGACCCACACCATGATAGTGAGGGTACAGAAAATCAAAAACTAATGAACAAGCAATGATAAAAACCCAAACCACTCTTTCAATGAAAACAAAAATAACAAGCAAACCAATCTAATCTTTTCAATTGCATAAGAAAATTGATCTTTCAAACAATAATAAAAGGATAATGACCAAGAAACTCAACTTTCAACCGATTGTTGGTCCTTAACCAAACAAGCACACTCAGATTCTGAAATCGGAGAGTATAGCTTTGCCAAGAAAAGTCAATAAATGAAAGTCAAGAACAAGTGACAGGAAGAGCCTTTGAAATCCTAAGACTATTCGTGCATGAAAACGAAGACAAGAAGAACATCAATCAATGGTACAAGAGACTCTTTTTAAGCATCTAAACTGATCTAAGCAATTCAAGATGCAAAAACTCAAATCCAAAACTTTGAAAAAAATGAGTTCGCAGGCTGGCAATATTACATAGTGCGAGAATTAGTGATTCTCGCAGGTGGGCTTTGAGCAGAGTGTGAGAACCTCACACTGAACCTAAAATTAGGGTGCGAACCCTATAGATTCTCGCAGGCTACTGTGAAGTGCAGTGCGAGAATGTCTGAAACTAGTAAAAATTTTGGAAAAAGACACAAAATTTGAGGAGGCCTCTGGACCCAGAGGGTCTATCTGGGTATCCTGAAGACTCAGAGATTGATATGAATGGAGAAAGGTAAGACAAGAACAAATGGCCAAAGAAAATACCAAAAACCACAAAGAAAACGGGTTATAATCCCCAGTCAAGTCGCCAATTTTGTTATCGGACTAATCGGTAGGTGCAGACATTAACAAATTTCCCTAAATCCACCTGGATCTAGAACAAAACAAGACAGGACATGACTCTTTCCCTAAGTTTTGACCATTAAATTAACTAGTAGGAAGGAACGAGTAACATACCTTAGTATCGCTTCCTAGGGTCTCTGTTGCTCCTGCTTCGCTCTGGTGCTCTCGTGAGGTCAATACCAAGACAACACAAACCAACAAAAGTGAAGAGAGCAAAATATATTCAACTGCCAAGTTATGTGTATGATCAAGGAATTACACAATAAAGTGAGAATAGCTTTATGTGAAAGGGACATGCCACTGTATGATATTAATTGAAAGTAAAGATTACAACCTAATAGCCTTTATGTCGCAAGATTCCTTTCGATGGCTCTTGGCTCCAACACACACACTTGTTCAATCCTTGCATGAAGAAGATCAAATCCTCCTGACAGACTTGCTAGAGTCTCCAAGATGTTGTTCAAGCTAAGTCCTTCACACAATTCTTTCACCAATTCTCCAATGAATCTTGCTTAACCTTTTCCATGAGAATTCCCTCAATATATAGGAGAGAATGAGATAGTTACTTGTGTTAGCGATTATTTTTGTCTCAGTCGAAAAAGAACCCAGGTCTGCAGGTTGCATAGGAAGCGCCCAAGAGTAGCACGAGAGAATCCTTTTTCAGTGACGAGTCAAGCGAGCGGGTGAAGTTTTGTTGTCGGTGACCGAGATCCACCTACAGATTTAATCGATGGTCATCGAGTTTTCAGGGCTACCGGGTTGCCCGATATTTAGCACAAGGGATAGCTCCCATATTTCAGGATAAATTTGGGGCGTCCGATCCCATTGGGACAGTTGGATACCAGTCGGCATATCGGGAATCAGGGTTTCAGGAGTCAAGGAGGAGTCTGTTCATTGTAGTTGAAGTCGCCGATCGGCGGAACACCGAAAGCACCTTTGGCACTCAGCCCGTGGTCCTAGCACTAAGTCACTTCAAGCGAGCCTATAAATGAGGGCGGCTCCCTTTTAAATATCAAATGCCCCTCGTCCATTCATCCTAAGGACACGTGGCACAATATCTAGCCGCGTCGGTGTTTCAGCATTCAGGAGCTCGTATGGTAAAGGTTTTATGTCTTCGAACATCATCAAGCCCCGAACCCCGATAGCGTCGAAAGCGCCAAAACTAGGCCCCGCGACATCAAGAAGCGTTTTCAGCTGTCCATCTAAAGGGAACACCTGGCAGTAGATTGTTCCATCTCGGCGTTTCTCCCATCACGACTCCAAGAGGTGAAGAGCAGCTCTGTTATATCCCGATGCGCGAGGTGTCAGAAAAGTCCCAGACCCGGGCCCACGGTATGGTCGGAGAGTTGAGAGCCGTAATATCTAGAGGGACGCGTGATGTCAGATTAAGTTGTCTCGGCATATCTCTCATCGCGATTTCGATCAACAAGGATCAGCTCCTTCATATTCGTGAATGCCGAAAGCGCCTGGGGAATAGGCACGTGGTCACAGTCCATGGTCACTTAGAGGAAGAAAGGAGTTGTGTAAAGAAAGCCGGGGGGATCATTGCGATCTCCAGACGCCATCGGATCCGACCTCCACACTGTCCCTCGCCTGGAGTAAGTGACGGCAAGAGCGGGTGGTTGAAACCTCCTTTCATGCATTAAGTGAGGGAAATGGAGGGTTTGGCGATCCGCCTGTTCGCAGTGGTCCTGTGCATCGATTTTTTCAAAGAAGCCATGCCGAAGTCCTCGATTAGACAGAGAAGTCTGCACACGCCATTTTGGCCTTTAAATGTTTCAGCTACCTCCCTTGCAAAGGCCATGCGAAGTTAAGGTAGCGTCTGTCATAGGTGCACGATCATCCTAAATCTGCATGGGCAGACTGTCATAAGACATGCAAACACAATATTTTAATGTAGCGTCTTGTTTTTGCTGTTGTGGTTGTTTTGAAGTATATGTAGGCATTTTCGCCATTTTTGTAAGCATCGATGGTAGAGCAGAGCTCCCTACTATAAAGTTTTAACAGATATTCTAGTTTGTTGGTTATGCATCTGTATATGAGATATCTTGTTTTATGACAGACAGTTTTTCTTACTCCATCTCATTTCCATCTCATGCTAAGAGAGTTCATGATTGACTGATTCACATGAATTATTGCAGTTATGTTATGATAAAAGATTTATTGTTGCATTATTGCATTCTATGGCTTTGCGTTTGAATGTAAGATGATATTGCGTTTGGATGTCTTCTTCCTTAGCCTGTTAGAAACCCGATGTTAATAACAAACCTCTGCTTTTCTCTTATATAAGTCTTCCGCCTGTTCACCCTTTACTACAGCTCACTGTCTGAAGTTTATATAAGACCTCACTCACCTATGCATGTCTGGCCTACTTTTGGAGTTGGAATGATATTGTTTTGAGTTGGCTTCCATTCGGTCGCCCCATCTATAAAATACTGTGACATAAAACTGATGGGCGTCGGGCTCTGCTCCTGCTAGCAATCCAGGAGTGACTTCCGACGCTAACATTTATGGCACCGTTGCCGGGGACAAAGTTGAAGATTTTCCCTAGGCAGAATGACATTGAGCCTCTGATTCTGAAGGTGCATCAGACATCAGAGCCCTTAAAGATTGATACTGTGCACCTGGCGACTCCACTGTGGCGACTCCATTGTTTCCACATCACTGTTTCAGCTGTGACTACTGTTAGCACACTTGAAAGCTGACCCCGAGGATCTTTCTCGAGAAGGTTTCAGCAGCTGCTTTCTCAACTTGAGAAGTTCCCTTGGGTAACGACAACGTTAACATCTGGCCTTTGATGGTGAACAAAGACCAGACACATTCGAAGCTACCCATTTTTCACTTGGCGACTCCATGATTCGAGGATCAATTGGTGACTCCACTGGTTCGATATGGAGAAAATCTTGGCTCGAAGGTTTGCTCCTTTTAATTTTTCTGCTATTCCTGGTTTTCCTAATGATGTCCCTTCTCCGGATGAATGGGGCGATTATTTGCCCAGATTTAGAGAGCGTGAAGAGGACAACCCTGCTCAACATCTCTGGGAGTTTCATGAACTCATGCATCAGTGGGAGATACAGCATGAGGATGTATTATTGAAAATGTTTGTGTTCTCGTTAGCAGGGGATGCTCGTAAATGGTATCATTCTTTACCCCCTGCTAGCATTTCTTCACTCATAGAATTTCATGCAACTTTCACCACCCATTGTCGGAAGCTTTATCCCTTTGAGTTAATTTTTTATAACTGTTGTGAGGGATACAACAACTGTATACAAGATAGAGCTGCTTCTTACATAGGCTGTGAGGATGATCCTGATGACTTGGATCAGAAATTGGTCCTTTCTCATCTCCATTTCTCTGCATCAGAGGAAGTTTATGAGAGTGAGGAAGACCCTGAGGAGGAGAAAGATGCTTTGGGTGAAGTTAGGGAATTGATAAAATCTCTCTCTGCCCAACTGGATAGGTGGGAAGCTGAATGATGTGTAGAGGATTTTCTAGTCCTTGAGGCAGATGTTCTTGGAGGCTCTTTTGAAGAGGATATTGAAGATTTCATAGCCGTAGAGACATTAGTTTATACCCCTGAGGAGCCTGCTGTCTCAGATTTAAAGAAAGAAGCCATTGGGGAAGAGGACTATTCTCTTTTTATTCACGAGATTTCCCATGATGTATTTACATTTTGGATTGAAAAGGAGGATCTGGAGATCATTCCTTTTTTGCAAGATGAAGAATTTTGGTGCTCACCCAGCTTTAACGACTATTCAGTTGAGGAGCAGCAGAGCCCCACATCACAGATTGATGAC
>ML792559.1:67267-84231 GCA_009831015.1 Picea engelmannii
AAAGTCTTCATGAAAACTAATGGCCCTTTCTCATAGCCCTATGAGGCTTATTTATACATGAATAATCATTGAGGAGTGGATGGGACCGAATCCCAATGCTCAGATTCCAAATATTACATTTTTAGATAAAATCCTCAAAAATCTGGGTTTTATTGCAATTTGGGCAGATTTGAGTTAGTCCCCCACCCATATCTTCCAAACCAATTCTAATTTTGAAAACATGTCTTCTTATTACTCAATTTTCCATATTCTAGACAAAACCCATTTCATAGAATTTCTAGATCTGATTCCATCTGCACGAAAATCAAGGCGCAAGTTGGCAGTTTGAGTTTTTCAATAATTTTAGCATAATCATTCCCCCTGAGATGGAGGTCCACACGTGCGAACTGGGTGAATTCTGTCTCATGTGTCTGCATGAAAACATCATTCTGGACAAAACCTATGTACCCAATTTTCCTCTAGAAGCTTTCCAAATTTTCAAATTATTTCTAGTACCGGATTAGAACAGTTGGTACCGGATTAGAACAATTGGTATCGGATTAGAACAATTGGTACCGGATTAGAATAGTTGGTACCGGATTAGAACAATTAGTACCTGAATCTTGTAGCTAGGGGTTTAGTACCAAATGAACACAATCATGACTATGGGTACCGGACCAACGCGATGGTAGTACTGGATGGAGCTAGTACCAGAATAGGTGCAATCTGGTACCAGATGAAGTTGGTACTGGAAGAGGCAGAGATCTTGTACTGGATGAACGCAAAGGTAGTACCATATAACTGCAGAGTATTGGATGACATGGATTATGGGTACCAGATGAATTTCTAGGCACCGATTGACTGTAGAACCTTCTGGTACCGGATGACTTGGAGTATCATATGACATGCAATGCGGGTACCGGAACAATAATAATACAGGTACCGAAACATGGACAGTGCACATATTAGAACCTGAACAGTACAAAACATGTTGCTTGGACATAGAAACATATGATTAAACCATCATCGACAAAACTGTTGTATAATCATCCTTTTAATAACTAAAAATATGGAAAATTATGTATTAACCACATAGGATGAATAACAAGAGATAATGGAGGTTTATGGTGTAATTAGGGATATATTAGTGACAAAATATGGGGAGAAGGTGTAATGATAAGTGTATTTGTATGGCAGAAAATATGACAAACTGGGGCTCAACAGGCAGTTACATAATACTGCGCAACTCATATTTTCTCTAAGACTTCCTCTTTCTCTTGTTTCAAGGCTTCTGTAGCCTTCTCCTTTTCCTCCTCGATGTTTTGAAGTCAAGCCTCTGTCACATCTGCTAGCCTTGTCAATTGGGTAGGCTCATCCCCCAATTTTACAGTCTTCGACGAGGAAGGTGCAGTAGGCACTACACAGACAGATCAAATAGCTTGTTGTATTTCCTTCAGCTCCTTCTCGACACTTTCATATAGCTCCTCCTGCTTCACTCCATATCTCTGCAAGAGATATTCATGTGCATCGTCCATGGCTCCTCGGACTATCCTAATATTATTACACATCAAAATTACTCACTCCAAAAGTGTCACAAGTGTCATCATTACAAGTGTTGTAAGTGTCGCATCTTTCCCACAAGTGTCACATCTTGACCATAAGTGTTGCAAATGTCACAAACATCACACTACCATATTGCCTATGTCGTGCCTCTAACGACATCATAAGGACACTTAAGACACCTCAAAGGCTAGTTCGGAAGAAGAGAAATCAATTGACAAGAAGTACAAACCTTTTGCCACTGAAAAAACCACTCAAATATCAAATTTGGAAGGAAGCGCTCCCCTATGCACTGTCAAGGATTTTTAATGCTCCCTCGGGCTCTTTGGGGGAGTGCTACAATGCTTTGTACCCCATTTAGGGGGAGCGCTACTCATTTTGAGAGAAATTTGGTTTGTTGAGACAAATCAGGGAAGCATTCCCTCAATTTATGAAGGTGGTTTGATTCAAATAGAAGATCAAGGCATGATCTTAGGGAAGATCCTCAATTGAAGAAGAGGAATCATTAACTTATCCCAAAGATCTCTCAAGTGGTTGGGCCTCTCCAAGGTTATATAAGGAGGCCTTCTCATGGTGAATGGTATAGAAAATATTAGAGATATGAAACCTATGATCTCATAGGTAATATACAATATATGGAGATTGACAATTACACCAAACTTATGATCTCATAAGTGAGATACCATTGAAGCATAATCAGTGTAGATTACTTGAGAAAATGGGTTGGACAAGGAGAGCTGGAAGAATCTATTGCACCTTCATCAAAGGATTGTAAGTACTCTTCATTTGTTCTCATTAATACATATGCATGCTTGGCCTGTTTCTTTCAAGTTTATGTTTGTTTCACATGAACTTTTATTCAGTAGATGGATCTTTATTTGAGCTAATCTCAGTAGAGTAGGAAGCTCGTTGTATCTTTGTTTGTTCTACAGGACCTATCGAAGAGCTCAAGATTGGAGCTCAACTTGGACTTTGCAAGGACAAACATTGTTAACAATGTACACATCTTTCTTCTTCCTCTTCGTATATTAGCTTAATTGGATCTAAAAAGGATGTTAGTGTCCACATTAAGCACTTTTTTGTCTTGGCCTTAGGAGTCTAGAGACCAAGATGGGATCCGCTTGTCCGCAGGAGGATTCACCTATAACAGAAATTGGCGACTCCACTGGGGAAGAACTCTGATTTTTGTTTCCTTTCCTAGGTATTGTCTTGGCATTTTCTCATCATTTGACCTTCTCCATACTGTCTCTTTGATTCTTATATCTGATTGATTAGCTCTTGATTTCATCATATGCATTTTGATTAACTAAGTTTGCTTGATTTTTTTGAGTTTCTAGGCATTTTTCTGAACTTTTGAAGCCTAGCGCTCCCCTGCCCTTGCTGTCAGAGTGTTAACACTCCCTGTTGGTCTCTCACAGAGCATTGGAATGCTCTGGTTCCCTTTACACCGGAGCACTACCCCCTTTTTGTGAGAAATCCTCTAGGTTTTCATTCTTTGAGTTCATTTTTTCTTTTTTCATTTTCTCAGGAGTCCTTGCATCCTCAGTACATCTTTATCATTGGCCTTCAACACCTTCTTTCTGAGAATTCATCCTCTTTTGTTTGGATTTTTTTACATTTGTCCTTACTTTGCAAAAACTCTTTGTCCTTGATGATTTGGAGTCAATTTGTCATTTTCTTCTCGTTTATCTGAGTGAGTGAAAACTTTGTAAGGAAACCAAAGGTTTGTGAACCTTTCCATTTGATCTTTGAGGTCAGTTTTCCAACATTCCTCTTTTGTTTGAGGTTTTTGGTTCTTGTTTACAAATTTGGTTATCTTTGTCTTTCTTGTTTATTCACGATGAGAGTGTATTTTTTTTGTTTGTGTGAGGTTTGCCTCTGATTGTTTAATCCTAAAGTCTGATTGAAATTAGAAGTTTTACATATGATTATCATTCAAATATAAGCAAAAGTACATATTTTAGTGATTAGTTTGGATATTATAAGGCATTTCTGAACTTTTTTAGCATTACATTGGATTTGATTGAGAAACAATTGTATGAGGATATTGCATCTCAGTGTTTGATAATGAAAAGAACTTTCTCTCTTTCCCTTAAATAAGCATTCATCGAAAGAAAATATTTCTTATCATTTCTTATGCATTTTTTTGGGAATTGAGTCATAATACCATCAGTTTCATTTGCATACACCCTTGAGTAAAGAACAGCTGTAAAATTATCGCTAATTTAAATTTATCTAGAACGTTTTTGTTTTTAGAATCTTCCACTAACATTAGACTAGGACTAGTACTTTGGATTAGGCTGTGAGTGCAACTCTCCAAAGTTTTTCAAAAAAAACATTAGCATATTGCAATAGGGAGAGTAAATCCAATTGTCGTATAGGCTTTTTGGGATCCCCCTCTCACATAGTGGTTATGCATGAGGTCTCATTCGAGAGAATTATAGAGATTATCCCTCCCTGGTTCAACTGTTTGTAATGGTCGGATCGTATATTGGGGGTCACTTGAGGGTATACCCACGATTATTTGTGGGAGCCTCTTGAGTTGATTTCAGACTTGTTATCCTGCCCATATGTTCGGACTGGACTGTCGACTGTACCCGCCCAGGGGTTGACTGGGATTTGGTGTCCTTAGTAGCCGCAATCTTTAGGTACTTACACAAGGTGATGGTGAAGGGAAGTCTTCGTTGTACCTAGAACAGATGGTGGTCAAACTCACTCGGGCTCCTTGGAGGGTAAATCCACAATTATTGCGTGGAAGCTTGCACCAAGGCGTAATTCCATTAAGCAGGTCACCATCGTAACTATTCCACCATATCCTATCCCCTTCTTGACTTGATCACGCGATGTTGGATTTCATCACCAGCTAGTACGGTCATTGAGAGAAGGTTTTGTTTGCTTAGTTTTGATTCCTAGATTTTATTAGTGTATGTTGTTTATTTTCATTAGTTGGCCCTAGATTTTCAACGTGTGTTTTTATTCTCCAAAATTGAGCCTGTAGATGATAAAGGTCTTCACCGATCATGTAGGATGTAAGGGCTACCTCCTGAAGGCTACCAACCCTTACCACCTAATCCTCTAGAAGACAACTAACGTGTAGAGGTAGAAAATCAATCTAACATTGGGAGTGTTGTTGCTCCTCCATTAGACAATCCAGAAGGTTCTTTGGTTACAATTGAGAATTCCACTCCTCGCACTACATCTGTGTCGAAAACCCCTCTCAAACCACTTTTTCTTTGTTTAGACTCCTTTGGGAATGTCATAGACGAAGAGGTCCCACAATTACCTGAGAGACCATTTACCGAAACATATATGGGATCCAAAAAACCAATATTTGGTGATAAGTATAGGACTCCTATTCATCCTACCACTACAGTAGATACAAATCCCACACCTGATCATTCTATATGGAGGACTTCATCAGGACATGATCTCTATGGGAATTTTGAATCCATTCGACAACCCTTTAATCCTCATCACCCTCCTGTTGAAATGGGGCCATCCGGTCAAACAATGAATCATCCCATCGATCAGGTCATTAACCCTAATGTTACGTCAGCACAAGTCCATCCTAATGTTGGAATCATCACCTCTACTCATTCCYAAGGCACTTCGATCCCTACCCCCACTTTTACAAAGTTCACTCTACATCTCCAAATGTTCTGCACGATMTTGCTGGGACATAATTACACCAGAGAATGCAGACCCTTGCCAACCAAATACAACCRACTGGAGGTCAACCACCATCTAATGGACCTGTCCCTCCTGAAATACCACTATCCTATGGAGGGCCTACCCCTCTCAGGGGATAACCCCCTTTTTATGTTCCTCTAGGAGGGAAACCTCCCTTTGCCAGTCATACCCCGRTCCTTAATCCACCACTGGCAGGGGGAAAACCTTCGTTTGTTGGAAACTCTTCACAATCCTGGGGAGTATCTTTGGGAAGCACATTTACCCAACCCCACATTGGGGGGAACTCATATCATAACCCACAAGGAGGAGTATCAAATCCTGTTCCTTCCGGACCATCTTATGGACAACCTTATCTGAGCGGCATCCCAAATACCACCTAGAGTCCTCAAGGACAACAACCTTATCCTTCCCAAGGGTCTAATGTTTATCCTCCCCACGGGCCTAATGTGTATCCGCCTCCGAGATCTACTTCTTACCCTCCTCAAGGGAAAAAGGTTTATCCTCCTTATGGGCAAGCAAATCACTCGGCTTATAATGCTCAGAACCCACCGGGTTATGCAAATGTTTCTCAGCCATCATCGAATCCTGTCTATACTGGTCAACAAAAACATATGTAGGAGGACCTACTGGTTAAAATTATTCACCTAACCCAGTTTGTGGTCCTATTGGTGTTCCTATGCCACACCAGTATCATCTGCAAGTTAACCAATAGCTACCTTTCCTTGCGACTCTGTATCTCCTAGGCTTTTCTCGGTTAACCAATGATCCTATTTTTCATTCATCAGTTTGGCCAGTTATTCTAGCTAAACTTCCTTCTGATATTCTGAAATTTGATGGAAAATCTGGAGAAGATCCAAATGACCATGTGATGACTTTCCATTTGTGGTGTTCATCAAACTCCCTAATGGATGATTCTATATGTTTGTGTCTTTTCCAGTGAACACTTGTGGGCTCTGCAACAAAGTGGTATATTGAACTACCACGTGCTTCTTTTCATGATTTCAACTCCCTTGCGATGTCTTTCTTCACACACTTTCAACTACCTATTCGCTACGAGACGGTTACTAAACTCTTGACCTCCCTTCATCAAACTGACTATGTGCATATCTCTGACCATATTCATGAGTGGAGACGACGACGAAGGATGATCAACGCAATCATTCCTAACCAACTATTGGCGGAGTGGTTTACTAAATCACTTTTACCCCCGATCGCTCGTGATGTCACTATGGTTGGCGTAGTCACTAAGGAAGAAACCCTTGCTCGGGCTCAGTGCTTAGATTTGGTTTATTCACAATCTGGTACTTTGTATGAGTTTCTTCCAAATGTTGCTCGAGCTAATGCCGACCCATCCAAGCTGTCATCCTCATCTCATGCGGACGGTGTTATCGGTTCCGTCAAAAATCAATCTACTTCCCAGTCGACCACACTCTCCTCTACCTCCCCCCAAACTCAAATATCTAAGGTGGATGCAGTTCAATCTGCCCCTTCACAACAATCTGGAGGTAATAAGAAGGAAAAAAATAAATCAAAAAATACTAATAACAATGAACAACCAAAAAATCAAGCTCAAACACCTGATACCGAAAAGCAACCACAACAGAAACTGAAATTCCCGTGTATCATTTGTGGTGATGATCACTACACTCGAGACTATCCACACCGCGATGAAGTGGCTAAACTTTTCCAAGAAAATTCGCAACCCGTTATTCTTACTCAGCCTTTTCGACATCAGCAATCTATGGTTGCTCAAACCCCCTCTCCTGGGGGAAGTTCTAGCCATCCTCATGATGAGACCTCGAGAATTTCCCATATTTATATGTTTAATGGGATGAATTTGACCACTCGCTCTCAGACGTATGACACACCAGCTAAACCTGACAAAGCCAAGGTCACTAATAGTTCTTTACTAGATCCATCAACATCCTTTGTTATTCCTCCTTCTGTTAGTCCTCCATCTGGACCACTTCAGATAGAGAAACATTCATTTGACTCTATCTTATGCCCTCCTAAGATAACTATCTGTAAATCTACCTTTAATCCTAGTTCGGGTGCCACCCAGAACTACAACATTGTTGAAGATTTGGCTCAAGCACCATGTGCTATGTCTGTGCTAGAAGTTATACTTCACTGCCCTAGTCAACGTAGAACACTCTTGGATGCTATTGGCATTGTTGATCTTGATTCGTCCAACAATATCATGTTTAACCTGGACAATTATACATCTTGACTCTCCCACCAACTTGCATTCCAAATTGATGTTGTTGTTCACAATCAACAAATTCACTAAACCATCTTGGATGAGGGAGCCTCTACTTATGTCATGTATTTAGCATGCTGGAAAGGTTTAAAATAACCCACACTTAACAAATCCCCAACGATGTTACATGCATTTGATGGGAAATTTTTTCATCCCCATGGGATTTTATAGTCCCTTCCCGTCCAGTTGGGTGGCAAAATCGTCACTGTTGATGTCGAGGTGGTCGATGCTCCCCTCGATTACAACTTATTACTTGGAAGAAGTTGGTTTTATGCTATGAGTGTCGTTTCCTCATCGATGTTTCGATATCTACAATTTCCTCATCAGGGAAAAATTGTCAATGTCGATTAGTCAGATTTCTGTACACCCGACACTTGCGCTCCCGCTACCAACAATATTCCATTCTTGGGAGATCACAAGATCATGTATGAAAGCATTGGTGTTGGATTTTTGAAATATTATAGCCTTATGGGTATCTTCTCTACACCACTTCCACCGACTACACATCATATTTCCACTGTCGATATGGTTTCAACCACAGTTTACCAATCCTTGGAGTCATCTGACCCTTGGATTGTACCTAGTCCATTGGAATTCGATGCACTAGGTGACACCATGCCACTTAGTCCAGCCAAAACATCATATGTTTCTATCCACTCCGCTTCTCCCTCTTCAGATGACCAACATCTATTGGCACCCAACAATTACTCGATGCCATCACGGTTAAATTCCTTCTCATCTTCATTCGACTACATTTCCCCAATTTTTCCGTTTGATTAATCTATTAGGGAAATGTTGAACATTAACGAACTACCTCGGGAGGATAACCATCATCGATCCTCTTTTCTTCCCCCTCGTGATGAAATTCAGGAAGATACACACTCTATCTTCCCTCCTGATGTTGATTTTCGATCATCTTCAATGCCTTCAACTTCTGATGATTTGGATCTAGTAGTTGACATGGTGATCTCTTCAGTAGGGCTATTGGAGCCTTATCTCGTTACCCTTGTCGCGACCCTCGACATGTGTCCCTTCCAGAGTGATTTTCTTCCATCCAGTGAAGATATCTTAGAAGCCATGACCAAGTTTTGTCCCTTAACATGGTATCCTTCCAGAGCGTTATTCTCTTGGAAGCCATGATCAAGGAGATTCCACGAGCATAGTTTCACTTCTCTGTGGCAAGCTCGTTAAAAATTGAAATAGAGGTCATGAGAATATTTTCTCTTCTCTGTGGTAAGCTCGTTAAAAAATGAAATAGAGGTCATGAGCATAGTTTCTCTTCTCTATGGAAAGCTCGTTAAAAAATGAAATAGAGTTCACGAGCATAGTTTCACTTCTATGTGGCAAGCTCGTTAAAAAATGAAACAATGGCTACAAGCATAGTTTTTTCTCTCTGTGTCAAGCTCATTAAAAAATGAAATAGAAGCCCTGAGCATAGTTCTTTTCTTGTGTCAAGATCATTAAAAAATGAAACAGTCACCTCTCCTGTCGAGTTGAGTCTTTCATTAGGTCTCATATTTGAACCTTCATTTCATCCACCCTTATCCTTTTTCTCCATCTAGTAGAGAAATTGGTGACAACCTCAAGGTCGGTGAATGAGTTGAAGCTTGGGGGGGCATGTCTCTAGCCTTTTATGATCATTCTGGAGTTAATCCACTAGCTTTCAAGTTGGGGGCAGAGTACCAAGCTTATTCTTTGTTCTTTCTCGTGCTCATAAATACATGAGAATAAGTTACCGAGCTAATTCTTTGTTCTTTCTCGTGCTTGAAAAAACATGAGAATCTAACCGAATATACTTTTATCACTTTTTCGGACTCGTAATGGATATACAAAAAAGGAAACCCCTGGAGTCTCCTTTAATCTCTTTTCAGACTCTCTAAACATGAAAAGATTGTTGAGTGATCTTGCTTCCTTTCACACTCATTAAAAGGTTTGAAAGGACATCTTTCGAGTGATAATTTATCTATTTTTTGGCCTTGCAAGACTAACATTACAAAAAAGGACAACACTGGATTCTTCTTTAAGTCATTTTTAGACTCTCTAAATATGAAAAACCATTGAGTTTCCCTTCTTTGGACTCGTTAAAAAATTACACATTGAAGGGCCCATATGGGACCGAACCCTTCTTCCAATTTTCTAAACAAAGGAAGAGGGACTTACTGAAGGTGATTCATATCAATCATGTGTTACCCTCCTCGATCTCATTAAACTAAAAAGAGGTACTCGTCTATCTGGATGGGGGAAAAAATTGAAAGAAGCAAGCCAAGCAATTTTTGAGAACACTATCAGTAACTCTTACGGACGCCCTTGAACACAACACTTTGTATTTGTATACATTTTAATCCACTGAACCTCTGCACTGAGCCAATCCTCTGATTTTTCTTACTCCTTTGGGTAACTCGAAGAAAGTCACCGTATCCACTAAATTATCATGTTTTGGTCCATGTCATGTTTCTGCTGTTGTGCCCCAGTGTTTAATGGAAGTATCTTCCTCAAGAGTCAGCCATCACAAATATTCTTGTTTCAACACCCATGTCAGTCCATTTTCATTTGATATACCAATTACATCTCTGTGTCAATTTCATGTCATTGATGGGGGATACATCAAGACCCTCCTTCGATGAGTCTATTCCTGTCGACTTCAAGACATTATCCAGGAACTAGACTTAGAAACCAGTTAGTACCTTGGGACCTGCATGCCTCAATGGCAGGCCTCCTCGTGTCTGACAATGGGTTTACATCATTGACCCCTGATCAGATGATTCCATGGATGTTCGACTTCAGCTCATTCATTCACATTCAATGGAATGTACTAGAGTACCTTGGGACACATTGACATCAATGGTGATCTCCCTCAAGCTTGTTAATGATTTACATCATTGACCGATAATCAAGTGGTTTCTTCCATGTTCAACATCAAGACATCTATTCACATGGTTAGATTCGTACTACATCAAGATTGGTAAGAAGACCCTAGGTTGAGTCATCACTCTGATATATACTTTTCCCATGTTGTGAAGGAGTTTTCTTTTGAACTATGACACATATATTGTTACATAAATCCACTTTGTATTGGTCGTGGCTATGTCTTGTCATTTCGTAGATCCACCGTGTATTTTTCATGGCTACGATTAGTTCAGGTCATGGGAGTATAGATCCACATTGTATCTTCAGTTTCTATACCTTTTATCAATATAATTATGTATCCGCAGTGTATTTTATGGCAGCCATACCTAAAAGGTCTTTATCACTCAAGCATAGGTATGCCTACCTTGGGTTTGAAACATGTCATTAATGTTTGTTGGATGGTTGTGTGCAGCTTCTACCAGGTTCTTTGCATCCATACCCTTGCTTGAAGAAGTCTACAAATTACTTCAGGCATCATGTCTTCTAACTTCTCACTTTGGGGGGCAATCTGTTACACATCAAAATTACTCACTTCAAAAGTGTCACAAGTGTCGTCATTACAAGTGTTGTAAGTGTCGTATCTTGCCCGCAAGTGTCAAATCTTGAACATAAGTTTTGCAACTGTCACAAACATCATACTGCCATATTTCCTATGTCATGCCTCTAAAGACATTATAAGGATACTTAAGAAAGCTCAAAGGCTAGTTTGGAAGAAGAGAAATCAGTTGACAAGGAGTACAAACCTTTTGCCACTGAGAAAACCACTCAAATATCAAATTTGGAAGGAAACGCTCCCCTATGAACTGTCAGGGAGTATTAATACTCCCTAGGCCTCTTTGGGGGAGTGATACAATGCTCTGTACCCCATTTTGTGGGAGCACTACCCATTCTAAGTGAAATTTGGTTCGTTGAGACAAATAAGGGAAGAATCCCCTCAATTTCTGAAGGTGGTTGGATTCGAATAGAAGGTCAAGGCATGATCTTAGGGAAGATCCTCAACTAAAGGAGAGGAATCCTCAACTTATCCCAAATATCTCTCAAGTGGTTGGGCCTCTCCAAGTTTATATAAGAAGGCCTTCTCATGGTGAATGGTACAAAAAAGATTAGATATATGAAAGCTATGATCTCATAAGTAATACACAATATATGGAGATTGAGAATTACACCAAACTTATGATCTCATAAGTGAGATGCCATTGAAGAATAATCAATGTAGATTAATTGAGCAAAGGGGTTGGACAAGGAGAGTTGGAAGAAGCTATTGCACCTTCATCAAAGGATTGTAAGTACTCTTCATTTGTTCTCATTAATACATATACATACTTGGCATGTTTCTTTCAAGTTTATGTTTGTTTCACATGAACTTGTCTTCAGTAGATAGATCTGTATTTGAGCTAATATCAGTAGAATAGGAAGCCCGTTGTATCTTTGTTTGTTCTATAGGACCTATTGAAGAGATAAAGATTGGAGATCAGCTTGGAATTTGTGAGGACAAACATCGTTAACAAGGTACACATATTTCTTCTTCCTCTTCATATATTAGCTTAATTATATCTAAAAAGGATGTCATTGTCCACGTTAAGCACTTTTTTGTCTGGGCATTATGAGTATAGAGACCAAGAGGGGATCCTATTGTCCATAGGAGGATTCACCTGTAATAGATATCATCCTCTGTAAGCGTGGGCTTAATGGTGTGAGTCTTCTTTCTTGCTGAATTTTTTTGCAGAGAAACCTTCTGTGGTTTTTCAGTAGGGGGATATTTCAGTGGTGTAGCTTCACCTTATCCTTTCTTTTCTACTCAATCCCCTTCTCCTTGTCCATCTTCTTAGTCTTTTCCTCCTCCTCCTACGGGCAATCCAGATCCATTTTCTTCAGAGGTGTTGTCCTCCTCATCAATCTCTATATTTTGGGCTTCCTCCTTTTTCTTATTCTTCTTTGCATTGGACTGTCCAGCATGCTCAACTTGAGTGACCAAGGGGCTTCCTATGATGTCAGGTTCGAATAATTTTGTATCATTGACCAGTACAAAGAACTCCTCCGGCCACTCCTTCATGATCTTCTCCATGTCGTCGTTTTTTACCTTGTAATATGGTTGCAACTCTTCCTTTCTCTCATCTCTGTGCGTAGTGATATATATAAAATGTCGATCTTTTTTTAACTTTGCAAAAGGTCAGTACTTGTGTAGGGTGCACAGTGTCATGCATGGGAATGATTCGATGAGAACTTTCAGTTGTTGATAATACACATGGAACACAACGTTTGACTTCCATTGCTTCGACATGTCATTGGTGTACCACAAGGTTGAAAACCTAGTGGCCAATGGCTTTGATGGTTCGATCTCTGGGAAGGTGGCTCCTTCCAGCATTTGCCAAGCATTAAATGAAATCAATACGAACATCCAACTAAAGTGGAACTCGTATCCCTGATCCTGAGCTTCATGGAAGTCTTTCTCGAGCTCATTGATGAGGTAAATCACCCAATTCATCTGCATTCCCTCCACACATTTTCCTGCGAGGTCCGCCATGAACCCGGCGACCTGTGTGGGGTGATTCTTTCTTACAATCTTTCCAGATATGAGTTGGAAAGTGAGGCACACTGTGCCATCCTAGATAGAGGCTACCTTGTAGCCTCGCTTTCCCTTTTCGACTTTACCATAAGCCTCCTTGATGCGTTGTGCCAAGGAGTGATCTGAGGTCTTCCATGGATAAAACTGTTGAGGGTCAAGTCCCTGCATGCTCAATCCTATAATCAGGTGGATCAACACTGGATCCACAGTAATATGTCAGTCGAGCCACAGGTCTCTTCCATGGTAACACGACAAGAGGAGTTTAACGCAAGCGTTAACCTCTTGGTGTCGGCCAAAATGGGGAATCTTCATCACATTTAGTATAGTGGACTGTTCCAACTCCTTAATCCATGGTTGGGATACTAGGCGAGGATTATTCCTAGTGGTCTTTGTCAAGTATCTATGGGGTGTGAGCTCACATAGTTCTTTATATATCCAAGGTTGAAGGAATTGTTCTTCACTAGTGGGATATGTCCCAACTGAATCCCAACTACGCATATTCATTTTGGGATGTACGCAGTGATCAAAGTGTACTTGAAGTCCAATGGGATAATGTCGTGATTAACCACACCAGCTAAAGGCGGGATATAATATGGTAAGATCGACATGATCTAATTCGCATTCGCCATATCTCTGCGATGCTTACTTCACTGCTTAGTCGTGGGGTTAACATGGCTCGAATGAAGTCCAGTCGAAGGGGAATCCTGGAGTCCCTTGGTTGACGATGCCTGTACTCCTTCAGACATAGCTTTATCATCCATAAACTTCTCAAGAACCTCCTCGACAGACTTCTCTAACTCAGTGTGTTCGCCCAACATTCTCAATTTTAAACATACGGGTCGGGGTAGGCGAATAGACAGGTGGATTAAACAATGGATGGTGAGGTATGATAACATGGCTCGACACACAATCATTTCTCTTCCTGTATCAGATAATCATGGGTAGAAAAAAATGGTCGTGATGCAGCAACCAATGGGTTAAATAAGCGAGCATTGTAACTGATTCCTCCAATGGGTAGGGTTGCTTCCATCAATGCGAATATGTTTGTTATGGCGTGGTATCAACGTCCCGAAAGTGGTCCATCCACCCATAAATTAATTTCCTATCCATTCCAGAGCGTCTTTCTAACGGTCGGGGTGCCTCCAACGGTCATATAGCTTCGCCGGGGAGAAGTCCCATTCTACGTGGTTCTGTTGTTTCAGCAAGGTTCAAATCCTACAAACCTGCCTCCTATGAAGTCTTCCATTTATTTTTTGTAACTTCTTGTAGCTTTTCCAACTTGGATTTATTCTTATTGAGATTCCTTTCCTTCTTTCCTATGATCTGAGTCTCTCTAAATGTTTTTGGATTGCTCTTTCCATTCTTATTCTTATCTTCCCCTAGCGTAGTGACTTCGCAGTACTGATGTTCCCTCAAAGGGTTCAAAGTTAATACCTCTTCTCTTATTAATTCCATGGTGGGTATTCTTCTTTCTTACATGGATAGGTCCTTCAAACCTTATTCCATTCTTTCAAATTTGATAGATAATTATCTTTCGTTTTATTGCTTCAACTTAAATTCTCATTCTTCTATCATTCAATCTATTTTTCTATCTATAAAATCCCTAAGTTCTTTCTTCTTATTTTCTATGGCTTCTTCCTCCGCTTTCCTTCTGATCTGATCCTTCTCGATCCAAGTTTTTCCGAACAAAAGTGGGAATGGGGCGTTGTTCTCAACAAACTTAATGACTTCAAATTCCTCTTTAGATGGTGTTCCATAGATGATAACAAGTACATTAGTAACTCTTCCACATAGGGTTATCATCTTTCCCTTGAACAAGCCTATCCTTCCCAATGAAAGTATCACAGTAGGATTTCCCAAAATTTTCCAAGTGTCTTTTGTCATAATATTCACTTGTGTTTCCTCATCCAAGACACAGTCTATGTCAAAGTCTCTTATTCTTTCATTTATGCATTTTTTTACTTTCAATATCTCTAGTAAACTGACATCTTTGTGATCACTCACGTTTCTTTCAACCACGATAACATAGTCTGAGATTTCTCTGATTCATTCTCTTGGTGATTCTCTAACATGCTCTTATTCTCTTGACTTCCTTCATAGTTTTCTTGTCTCATGTCCATTTTTTCTACTTTAGCAATCATCCTTGGACAATCTTCAACTTCATGACCAACAATTTTACAACAAAGATAGATAGGGCTTGTACCGGGGCATTCCTTAGAAACATGTCCAGGTCTTCTGCAGTTATAACATAGTGTCAATCCTCTCTTTCTCTTGTAATTTCCCCAACTTCTCATGTACTGCGCACTAGGGTCACAGTGTTGGACCTGCAATCTGTAAAAATTCTTTCTGGGTTCCTACATCCATTTATTAGTCCAAAAATTCTTTCTATGCATAGGAATAACATATTTTTCTTTATTTCTATCAAATTTATTCAATTCAACTCTTTCTTCCAACTGTGCCCTAGCTTTCATACTAGGCCAAAATCTATTAAACATACCTAAATTCATGCTTTCAAAACAAAAACTTTTTCTTATCTTACTCTTATCAAAGCACAAATCTTTACCTCTTTTAAGATCTTACTTCTTTTCTTCAAATTGAGTTTATTTCTTAGCACATAGCTTCACAAGTCAAGTAGAGTACTGTGCACTACAACAACAGATCTATGCACAAAGATTCTATTTTATTTACATCAGTTCCTAGCAATCGCAGTTTCAGGTCTCGACAACGGAACCATTTTTTGGCACAGGGGCAGACCTAGGGTTCAATGTTCAACAACGCACCAACAAAACCCTAAATACCAGCCATTTCAGTGACACCTACGAAGTAGGTGAAGTATCACCCGAGGTAGATGCATGGGGGGTTACAAGACTCAGATGTTTGTAACCAAGCTGGGACACAGATATGTGATTATATAACTTCACAAAGGACTTTAATAACACTGAACAAGAGATATGCATTAGTTCATTAGCTTCATTAACATCGAAGAACAAAACCTAATATAGATCAGAGAAGTAACTTAATTACTTCAACCACTTACAACACAGAGTAGATATAACATTCATTCATCCTTACCACATGAGAAGCACTAAGCATCTATAAATCTATCTAACATACATAATAAGCAAAGCAGATTCATAATATAAACAACACAACACAAAGCAACAAGAAGACACAAGATATACATGGTTCACCACAATGTGGGGCTACGTCCACCAACTACTTCGTCTTATTTATTATTCTTCAGTCTCTTATATTCATCCGCTCATGTGCACTAATCCACAGAGCCAAGCTTCGCAGAGGATAGGAGATATGCATACTGAGCACCAGATCCTCCTTCCCAAAATTAGGTTAAGGCATAGATCTAACTCCTTTATCAAGAATAGAGCCTTACATACACAATATGTTGCACAAAGCACTCAAAACTACTTTCACTTAGCTACTTAGAATTCACTCTCTAAGTCTCTTACATCGCTTCGATTTTCTTCTTTTTCTACCTTGCAATCTTACGTATTTATACTTTTACAATAAGGCCTAATCATGGGTAAACCCATGGGAAAAAATCTCATAACCCATTACAAAAACCCTAAGAGCCCTTGTTGGGTCTACAAATCCCACATAACAAGTGAGATCCATGATCTCAACTCCGCCTGGGCACTCCTTCCTCGATCACTGGGTCGAAGTCCAAAAAGTAGTCAAACCTGACCAATATTTCCTCAAAACTTGGTCTAGGGCCAACACTTGTTGAAGATTAGTTTGGTGATGCCTTGTTCCATGAATATTGACAAGTATTCCATCTTCTTCCTTCATAATGTTGATATCATCCTTCTTGTCTTCCTTGAAATGTTCCTTGGTAATGAGGGTGTCGATATGGTTTCACATTTGATGGCCTTCCTTCACTCTGCACATCCATTTCATCTATCTTCTTTTCAACAACAATGGAATCCTCAATCATCTTTGATTGGTCTTTGATTACTCTATCCTTTTAGATAATACCATCATATT
>ML792559.1:119777-141072 GCA_009831015.1 Picea engelmannii
TAGTCCTCCCCAGTGGATGGGTGAGATAGATGACTACAAGAGAAGGGAGAACATAAAAGGAATGGAAAAACTCATAGGACATCTTCTGTGTGAAGATAAGATATTTTATGTGTGAAAATAAGAAAGAAGTATCTTCTATGTGAAGACGAAAGAAAGAAAGAGTATCTTCTATGGGAAGATAAAGAGAAAAAAACTGCTGATGATTTATAGATATGCCAGTCAATGATCATGATTCCAGATGACCAAGTGGATGCCTCCAGTTATCCAACTAATGATGATTACCTAGTTGATGATTTTATCCAGTTGATGTTGTTATCCAGTTGATGATGTTCCCCAGTTGATGTTGTTATCCAGTGGATGTTGCTACCTAGTTGATGTCGACATACAATGACTTGTCAAAATATAAAGAATATCCTTCTTGTTAAGAGGGAGTGTTAAAATATTGTGTAACTGCAAAGAATATTCTTATTCCCTTTTGTGGATAAAGATAAAATATATTTATTATTGATTAGATCAATCCCCTTTTGTGGATTGATCATGTTGAGTATTGTAAATGACCAAATCCCCTTTTGCATATTGGTCAAACCCTTATTGTAATAGGCTAAATAAGAAGTCGGCCCTAGAATATATTAAAGAGGCCCCATAATATATTAAAGGTGGTTATAACCACCCAGAAGAAGAAGTTGACTTTGCCAGTGAAGAGACACTTCCACACGTGCCAGAATTGTATAAATAAGAGAGGCCAATGCCTCATTTAGACACACACTTAGCTCACTCATCTAGTGCACAAGTATTGAAGGAAGCTGCAGTTACCAGTTGCCAGAAGAAGGAAGAGAGAGAGAGGCGCATCCTTGGGAGAGGAATTTATGTGTTGTTTGGTTCATTATCCGGGCATTGTATTGGCTATCTATATCAAGGAATTTTTGTTGGGTTTTCTTCCCCTTGAGGGTTTCCCAGGATAAATTCTTGTGTACTCTTGTGATTGTGTTTCTCTCAGTGATCCTATCTATGTTATTCTTATCTAGTAAATAGAAAGGTAACCTAATAATAGCTTAAAATTTAACACAACTCTAGGTCATACTCTCAAAGCAATGTGCCAGATGCGATAAGGGAAAACCTACTAGAAAGAATTCAATGGGGACCTTCTATACTAGCACGAGCAAGATACAAATATACTTGTGATGATGAGATGTACTCTCCTGACATAGGAAGGTTGACTTTAAAGGTCATACAATTTCTATAGAATGGTTAACTTAGGCATAAACTTCCCTTGAACAAAAACACGACATATTATGTGACTTAGGCAACATGGATTATAAATTGGGATACATGTTTTATACAAGAGGCATCAATTTTTTTTTTGTATGGTTGGATGAATAACCAACCGGAGGATATTATGCTAAAAAATGAGAAAAAGTCTCTTAAATCCATTCTAAACCCAAAATATTGAGACACTGACTCAAATATTGTTCTTTGTTCAAGGGAGTCAAGACTACTGCCAACAAAAGAGATAGAGGCTTTCCCCCCTTCCTTTTATTTATTTTTATTTTTGTCTTTTTCATGTAATTAAAGCCTGAAAAATAAAATAAAAGAATGTTATACCACAGTGGAGGAAACGAGTTTCAAGGGAAAGAAAACTAGTTCCAAAGCACAAGGAGCATACCTATTCTAAATGGAAGGAATCATGTGTAGGATAAGGACACTTAGGGAATGTTTCCTCCAGTTTTATGGTGTTGAATTGCAAATGCATAAATTGCAATGCTAGTGATTAGAAGGAATGCATAAGAAAATTGTTCAAAAATAGCAAGTTGAATCTGAAATTAGGCCTAAAATCATGAGTGCTTAATATCAATGCAATTACAACTCAATAAAATTTTGGAAGCCCTGTCGGTGAATTATCTAGAAATAGATTGAGAGGAAGTCATGAGGCTTCAACACAAAGACATGGCAGGATTGCATATGGATTCCAATCCTATGAAAAATATTACAGCATGGGTGTCAAAAGGAAAGTAAAGCACTTACTAGAACACCCATGGAGAGGCAAGATCTACCATCCATAAGTGACGCCTTTAAATATATTTAAGTTATGATGCTGGAAACTAATGGGGTGGATCCTATGGTAGATATCTAAATGATACAAATAAATTCATTGTGCAAGTGGAATGGAACCTACTCTATATGCCAGTAAAGAACACAATACCTGGTAAAGAATCCAAAAACATGTTGACATATGTAGCAACATACATTAGGGGAAGTCCCATAGGTAATTTGCAGAAAAGGATTGAGAAGAATATATGAAAATTCAACGCAAATTCATGGCAGGACTAAATAGGACTCCCAACCCTAATAGAAAACTTGCAGCATGGGTGCCAACATGCAAAGGGAGTCTAAGCTAGGGTTCCCGTGGAATATAGGTTCTACCACATAAATTTCAACACTTCTAAACAACAAAGAAGGTTCCATATTGCAACTTAGTGGGGTCATTCCCAAGGAAAAATAAATAGGAAATGAATAATGAAAAAATGCATGGAGGGGGGAATCTAATCTATATTCTAGTTTCAAGATCATTACCTCTCAGAAATGATTGACATGGAATGAAAAGGTACCAAACAAAATGTATCCAAAGTATTGTATATAATACCAAAACCACTTACCCAGAACTTATTAAGTCCAATATAGAAACCTATGATAAAAACATGTGCCAATGGATATGAAACTTTAAAACAAGAAAACCTAAAAGTACAATATGTACAGAGGACCACACATCCTTATGGATTATGAATAGTAGTTCTCCAGGTAGATCCCATCGCTAGGCTCAGGCCAAGGGATTCTTTGGTAACCAACCTATAAAGTTACCATTTCAGGAGGAGGTCAAAGATCCATAATCATAGCTTTAAGGATATCCTTATTTGAAGGTAAATCAATATCCATGAAACTGGGGCTCAATAACACATAAATAATAGGTCTCAAGGTATTACAAACAATAATATTAGACTCAAAAGGAAACTCCAGATTACTGAGACCAAGAGGGGAAATAAAAGGCTTAGATGCCCCCATTGGATAAAAAACATGATCAATTGTGGATAACTTGTCTCGAGAAGGTGAACATAACTGTAAATATCCTTTCTTAAGAGCAATTGAACATTGAGGATAAGATTCCACATAATTCACCCATGGTAGGGAAGAGTCTACTAAAACACTAGGAACACACAAAAGAGAAACTTGATCTGAAATAAAACTAGGATGGTGATTATCAGATGAAAGTTGATCAATAGTGACAATGCTTCCGTTGTGACGGAAATTCATCACATGAAAGAGCACAGACACCATAGCCTTCATTGCATAAAAATAATCATTCTCAAGAAGCATATTGAAGTCTAAATGGTTTGGAACCACTAACAGATTGATTAGAAAATTGTTCCCACCTAAGGTGATAGGAAACTGAGGAAGAATCCCCAGACATTCACTAGGTATTATGTTGAAAGCCAACATCTCACTGGTAGATGACACAATCTTGGGAGAATTGAACACTTTCCAAGATGAAGAGGATAAAATACTTGTAGAGGATCCTTCATCTACAAAAAAATCGATGAACACCTCTCAATATAGATTCAATTAGAACTGTTATCTGGAAAGGTGCAGAAGAAGGAAGTTGAGGCTCCACAAGGTCAGTCCAATCAAAGGAAACCATCCTAGGACTTGGAGGGAGTGTACTCAAAGAGAGTGGAATGCCCCCTTGTTAAGAATATATTGATATGGAAATGCTAAATACATAGTCAAAAGATGCATCACTCCCTGAAAGAAGAGTAGGATCGACTGAATATTATGTTTCCTCGACCACTTTGGAAGATTGGTCACTCTCTAACAGGAGAGTGGGATTAGTCGAATATTTCATCAACATGACCACTTCCTCAACCATGAGTTGAATAGTATGTGAGACAACATGTTCAATAGACACATCAATGCCCAAAACGAGCATGGTATCGGCCGAAGATGGGATCAGAATGATCACTTCATCAACCAACAATTGAAAACATTGTTGGGAAACCAAAGTTGACTCAGAACTAGAAGGGCCTTTAGACAAGGACCACACCCTTTGTATCACGGAAATAGACAAGAAAAAGTGAGTAAGGTGATATCCCTCACAAATCTTACAAGGGAACTTGGGATTACGTCCTATACGTCTAAGATTCTCAACCATATTAATGACCCMAACATGACTTGCAACAACCATTGACATGCTCCCAACATGAATTGCAGAGGCTAGTATCCGATCTCCAACATGAATTGTAGAGGTTGGTCATGTTTGTCCAGTATGACTAGAAATGACTATACGTTTTCTCCCAGCAAGACTTGYAGAGGTTGGATTTGGTCTTCAACATGACTTGCAGATATTTTTGTCCTATCTCCAACATGACTAGCAGAGGTTGGTGAACTAATGATAGTGTGACTCATAGTCACTGGACTCGTGCTTCCAATGTAACTCATAGAGGATGGMTTCTTGTCTCCARCATAACTCGCAGAGGCTGGTGATAGGTCTCCAACATGCCTTGAATAGGTTGGTGACTTCTTCTTCTTACTCTTCCTCTTCCTATTCCTCTTAGACTTCTGGTTACTAGTAGAAAGACTTTCACCAGAAGAGGGAGAAGGAGAAGGAGTAAACTAGGTGGATGTATAAGGTAAAGGATCAACATCCATACAATTCCCATGAACTAAAGTGATTATCTGAGAAGAATAAAGAGATTTTGGGACATTCAGAGTGGTTCGAAACCAAACCGGTAATCCTACATTCAACCCAATAATGTTCAAAGTGGCCATCAAGCGGGCACCAACATTTCCAAACAAATGAAAAATAAAACAATTCCCCTTGGGAAGGGGTTCCTTGGTTGGTAACCTCAAGAAATTTGGCCATGAATTTCTTATGCACAGGTTCATCCCTTGTGGGATTTTTCATGTCCATTAAATTCTCACGCACTAACTCTAATGAACTAGTGGTATAAAAATCTATGCCTTGTAAGAGGTGACTCCATGCTTTCAAGAGAAAGACCAGGGGTCCTTCCTAACCAGCAGAGTGGTCGGTCGAACACTCTAAATCAATGATACAAAAGTGGTGATACTGAAACAACCTAAGTCCAACTATACAAAGAAACACTCCAATAAAAATTCCTAAGAGAAACATCACAAGAAAAAAAAATTCTCTAAAACTTCATCCCAGGTGGATGAGGTCCCAAGTCCAAAGGAATGAAAAAGTGGAAAGGGACCTTCTAGATGAAGACACGGGTTGATTGAGTCATGTGAAACAACGAACAAAGGAGTGAGAAGTAGTTAAAGAGACCTACACTTACAATTCTTATCCATATCAAGCACCCATGCTTCGTGGGGAACCCTCCAGTAGTATTGAAAAGTGTGATATGAAATATTCCCCATGTACCATGGAAAACCCTTGTAGTCACTTCTCAAATCCCTAGGAAAAGAAACTAAGGTCACCAAATTGTATTCAACGTTTGTTGGGTACAGTCGATAGTAAGGATCGAACGTATTGGTAGGGTAACTGATATTGAAACTCTTCCAAAGGATCGACGCTAGATGGGTCAATATCACTTTAGGAAAATGCCCCAGTAGATTATATCTCCAATATTCTCAATTAATCTTTGGAGGGGATATATCCTCGTCTCTCCTTTACGCGACCTCATTTTTTACTCATGTGTTAGAGGTGCTTCCTGGATATACATATATGATAGTTGGATTTGAAACTCTCCCTAGGTCAGACTCATTTTTTTTATGGCCTTAGATAAATTAACTCTCGAACATGAACCAAGGCCCTAACCCTAAACTTGTTTGTGAACCCTAGAAACAAAGTCTAGTACATTTCAAGTTTGGCATTCGTTTTAGTGGTTTTTCTTTACTCAAAGGAAATGGAAGTGAAACTGATGTTGTTTGAGACTCTTAAAAAAATGAAACTTATAAGAACACCAAAAAATAAAACTTTATATTAATTCTTCAATGAAAAAGAGTTTCATAAAATAAAATGCATGAACAATCCTTCAAACCTTGAAATGCAAATTTTTCCTATGCTAGTATCCTTTTATTTTTCAAATAGCAAGGCCAACAATGAAAATAAAGAAAGATATCTAACTAGAAAAAACTAGGATTTTTCATTCTATTTTTCTTTCTACCAAAGAAAGCAACATGCCTAAATACTTGAGTGCTAGTAAGAAAATTATTTTGTTGAAAATTTCATAGACAAGGGAATCAACGAAGAATGACAAGAAAACAAGTAGTTTTTTCTTTTTTGTTACTAAAAGAAATGAAATGCAATTGAGATGCAATTTTTCTTTTTTCTTTTATGAAAATAAGGAAGAAGGTAAAGAGAAAGAAAGTGAACATTCAAGAATCACCGAAACACAACAATCAAATTGGAAACTCAACCTAGCCACACATGAGTGACCTTTCTATCAACCTAAAGAAAATTATAATGAAAAGAATAACATAAATAAAAACAAGATATTTTAGATGATTTCAAACTCGACCCGTCGACACTGCCTCGAAGTCAACCACCCAGGTTCCTCCACTGGTCCTTCAAGCATCAACTTAGCAATATGGCGCTTCTTTAAATGACTCGAAAGGGATAGGAACACACCATATGTTCATATAAGGAAGAATAATGAGTACTAGAAAACAAGTTCTAGAATAAAGGCATGTTACTCAAAGGATTAAAGGCAATAGGGAAGCTTGAAAATTCGTTAGCATAATCTTGCACCTAAGTTGTTCCCCCTCATCCATGCCCTCAAAGGTTCCTTTATACCATCCTCAAGGGGTTGAGGTGGTTGAATTCCATTTTTTATGGGCCCACAAGAATTCGGGAACGAGCCCAAGCGAAAAACCTACCCGAAAATGTAGATTATTTCAGTTTTTTACATTTTTTGAGGGCATCTGTGGTTGGAAAGTAGCAAGGCTTAGGCATTCACAGTTTTCACACGAGTTAGCCGCGGATGGAAACACATGTTTTTTTAAATATTATTTTGATGAAGGAGGATGGGATTTATATTTGCAAGCTAGGGAAAATTACTAAGCCATCTCACAAATGTAATTTATGTGGAAAATTGTGGTATAACACTAGGCCCACATACTGGTCGAAATTTTCCATCCCAAATGAAAGAATGTCTAATTGGGAATTTCCATCAGGAATATTCCATTACCTTATTGAATGAACATTTGGAGACATAAACATAATAAATACCATAAAGTTATACCCCCTTGGATAGAAAGAGAAGTTGTCACATTATAGGAGGAAGAGACATATAGAAACAAAATAGAAGTAGAAGAAGATAGTGATGGATCCCTTCGAGAAGGGGTGTAACACACCCAGCCCCTAAGTACCCTTTCTATGGTTAGGGAATAGACATTTTTCTTAATATACTCACCTAGAATAATCTCTCTGAGGTATTCATCCTCTTCTACTCACTTGTAGATTCCTAACCATTGTTATCAGGCTCTAATCCGACCTCTGGTTTGTAAGATATGGCCTCCCGAGGTTATTTGTGAATTATTAGTTGAAGGCCACATGGCACCCACGTGGTTCCATCTTGTTTGTACCATCTCTAGGTTCCTACCTCCCAGAAGGATGGACCATCCACCATCCAATCCAACAACATAACTTTCCCCTCATCTAACACACAATCTAGAGGGAAGTTCAGTGTTCGATGCTTTGACGTTGAACATACCTTATCCTTTCTACACACCTATCCTCCAGAGTCTCAAGTTCTTGGATTCTTGAAGTATCCCTAAATATCACCATGTGGCTCTGGCCTTCGGGCCTTTAAAACTACCCTCAAAACTGCATTCCAAACCTCCAGAGTTCCGAAGTCCTGAACTCCTAAAGGGTCCACCCTCGCATGTGGTGATGTACTATATGCAGATGCAAATACAGGTGTATCCCACATACTCCTCTTGCCAAATGGACCAAACAAGTAAGTGCCAAGTGTGGCATGCAGTAAGGAAAATATAACATGTGGCCCCTACAATGGATGACACATGTTAATAGGCACATAGGGCCTATGAAACACATGAGTCCAAGTGACACATGACATGTCAAACGTGTTTACACGTCACCATGGGTGACATTAGTGTGCCATGCCACCTTGGATTAGTATCCTTCCAAGATCTTCGATCTCATGGTCAAGGTTTTTCCACATAACCCAGGGATCGACAACCTTTGTTGCTTCGTAACTTTGGCATTCGGGGGATCCATAGTGTGACTTCCTCCTTACTCTCAGAGTGGTCAACGTTGGGCTGACCATAGTCTAGATCTAACGGTCTGGGGAGATCCCAAAGGATTCCTAGATCTACGGTCCTCATCACTTTGAAACTCTGGCCTTTGGAGGTTTCAACATTATGGTAGATCTTCTCTACCGAAGAAAGACTTCGCAGAAGTACCATACACGGGTACCTCCACTAGACGATCAGAGGATTAAGAGGGGTTCCTAACAAACTCCCTAGATTCATGGCTCTCGTCACTTCATGACTTCTACATTTGGGGAGTTTTGTTCTTTAACATCCATATTCTCCCAAAGTAGGAGTTTGTCGAAGGTATCTCGATGTAGATCCAACAATCAAAGGGAATCTCGAATACCCTCAAATCGATGGCTCACGTTACTTCATGATGGGTAAATGGATCAAGTTTTAATGGTGGGGAAAGTCTATCTCCCATGGTTAGGGAGACCTCCAGGCACTAGTCAACCTTAGGGTAACTGTAACTATCATTTTCCTTCGGCCTGTTTACAAATGGTAAGGTTGTAATACTCTAGATCTCCAAACTCCTGGAGTTTTGAATCCAGAAGGGCTTAGCTCCTTTCAATCCTAGTGCAGGGTTCCCAAACCTTGGTCATATGGGTCCTTTGAAAAATCATGTGGGATACACGTTAATCTCTTATCCATGAATTGGTTAAGGACACAGGAATGATCCCTAGGTCACACATGTGAAAGTTCTGAAGGATGTGTCCTCCTTCCATTGGTTTGAACTTAGTATTCCCGTGAAGGTAGATTCTAGAGGACGGATGGACTTAAGCATCCCAGTAAGTCCTTCCCCAACACTATTGCATACTTACAACCCATATCTTTCTAGCTTCTAAGCAGATACAAGACAAAGATCATTCAAACATGGGTTCACAAAAAGGGATTACACATTTCTACTTTAATCATTCAACATAGGACTCGGTCATAAATATATATATATGTATTCAAACATCATTTCCATTTCAATACACATAGTATGAAAACACTTATCAGAAAACTGGGGTCCATGAAGAAACTACTGAAAGCAGTGCTTGTTTCCACCCAACCATAGGCACAAAAACTCATGACGAATTTACCTCTGGCCACCCCTGAGCTATACCAAGATGCTCTGAGAGAGACTCTTTCTTATTGCTCAATGACAATTAGGGACGAAGGTTACTCTCCTCCTCCCACGGGACCTTGGCAATGAGTTTTCTCTGTACAAAGCAAGGAGGTTTGGACGAGTACTTCCATAGTCACTCGCTATCCCCATTTATCATATTGAACCAAAAAACTTTCCAACAACTTCTTACACCTAGAACAAGTTGATTTCTCAGTTCCTTCTCGAACTAGTGAGTTGTAACCGCTCTTTTTCTCTTCTCGATATTGGTCTTTCGACTCTACTCTCTTCGCAAATCCTCTTGCTCTCTCTCTCTCTCCTATACTAATGAATTAACTCTTTTATTTCCTTCCTCAACAAGGTTGCATGGGTCTGAATCCCCAGATCTTGGTCAGGTCTGGAAGTCTTTCAAATGGGTACTCTGCCCCATCTTCTCATTAACTCTTGAAGAGGACACTTCCAACTACCATTCTGACTGGTAATTCATTTATGGGTCAAAGAATTGTTCTGGGTCTGAGCCATTATTTCTAGTAGGGTACTGGTTTAGTGGGGGGTTCATCTCAACCATTTCTCATTCCCCTCACCATCTCTCTCATAACATCCATGGTCTATCTTGGAAAACCCCCCTTTCAACATTTATGCATCACTTATCCATTTTATATTAATAACAAAAAATACATACATTGACCTTTTATACAAAGGTTCATAAAATAAAAAATTCACACATATCTAGTCTACCATATTTTCTTGGCCAGTTATAGTTATATTTACAAACTAGGGGAAACATGGGTATTACAAGGGGTAAAGGCATTAGTGTTTATGAGTAGGATTGTGCAACTATATGTAGGGATATCTTTTGGATCCCTTATCAAAGAAAATGGGAGAGTATGGAGGAATGGACTCTTTGAACCACCCCTTTTTATATCATCATTTGACAACACATATGCTCCTGATGAATCATTGGCCTTAGTTACATCCTTTTCCCTACTTGCAAGACCAAAATCCCTCTTTTCCTCCCTAAAAATGATTTTAAAACCCCATTTTTCTTGATGTATGCAACTCTCCTAAAAGAAACTCATGTACATGCATGCCTTGCTAGTTAGCAACCCGGGTACATGTTAAATTACCTTAGAAAATAATAAATCCTGTCATTTTGGGTGGAGTTGATGGCTTACCTAGATTCCCAACCTCCTGTAGCCCATCCATAACTACTCGAACTATCGAAAGGGAGTCTAAATTAGAGCCTTGGGGTGGAGGAAAAACATATCAAATGATTTCATCCTTATGTTGAAATTTTCATTATAGATCTGCAAGTCCACTTTTCCCCTTTCTTCTGAGATTGTCCTTCCCCTCTAAAATACCTTATTTTCAGAAGAAAAAAAAATCTCCCTATCTTTTCAAGAAGAAATCCATTTCTTCCTTGGACCTATTGGAACACAAATATCTGGAGGTTTTTCTTTTCATATTTGGCCTTAGGTGGAGGAACTTGGAGCCCGGTTTTAGGACATTTCCACAATGGTTACATGTTGTAACCAACTTCTATGTTGTTATTAATAAAATATCTCTCATTCTCATCCATTTCTATTTGTTGATTCATGTTTTAATGAGATTGTTTATGTATTGTTTTAAATCTATTATGAAAATTGAAATGATCATGTCTAGTTAGTTAGTAGATAAATACATATTTGAAGTTTCTTTTTTATTTTATTGTAGTATTTTAAAGGAATGGAAAAACTTGGAAACTTGGAAAAACTACAGTGCATATATGAAAAGAAATCCAAAAAGGAATGGAAACCAAAAATCAAATCCAAGAATGACTCAGAATGATAGAAACAATGATGGAAAAACTACAGCAGGGAGACATAATTTTTCCAAGTTTTCCAATTGTATACGATATATCCTTTTACAAAATTCACGTACATACACTACCTTTATATAGGAGTTAAGTGTGTACATACACTTTCAAAAACATGTAGTGTTGGGTCATGTATGTGCCCTGTAGAAGGACAAAGCATGTACATATGTGCCCCCTAGAAGGAAAAGTCAGATACATAGATCACATACACTCCCTACAATGATCCAGGTGGCATACATAAGCTTATGTATGAGACCTACACTGGAGACAGTCACATACACCTCCAAAAAAGTGATTTTTTGGCTTGTTTTTCGGCCTTTTGTTAGCCCTGTTTTGGCTAGTTTGGGGGTATTTTTTGGGAAGTTTGGTCCTGAAACGTTTTTTGTACTATAGGAAGTTGGAAAGGAGTTAAACTTGAATGTAGAAAAAAGTTTTTCAATCCATTTTTTCTCCCTTTTATCCCTTGGATTGCATGATTATGAGACTAATCTTCTTCTTAGGTTCTTAGATTTCTGGTCGTTGTTGTGGTCATTTTTTTAACTTCAGTTTGTATTTGAGTTAGATACTTCTCTTTTGTGATTTCCTTGGATTTTTTCAAACATAGAAGGACACAAATTTATTTCTTTTATCATCTTTTGTTAGTTTTTTCTTTGGTAGAAAGAAGGAAAAAAAAACCCTATTTTATTTTATTCTCCAATTTAAAGAATTATAAAAAACAAAAATAACAAATAAAATCCTTTTTATTTCTTCTTTTACTTTTCTCAAAATCCTGCATCGTGCATTTTTCATTAGAAGGAGAAAAGGTTGCATTTCAAGATTTGAAATTTTATTCATGCATTTTTATTTTTTGAAACTCTTTTTTCTTGAAGAATTAGTGTAAATTGTTCTTTGGTAGTGTTATTATAAGTTTCATTTTTTCAAGAGTCTCAAACAACATTAGTTTCACTTTCATATCCTTTGAGTAAAAATAACAAATAAAATGAATGCTAAATTTAAAATTTATTAGACTTTGTTTCTAGGGTTCATAAAGAAGTTTAGTTTAGGTGATTAAGGGATTTTTCCCTTGTGATATTGGTTTTGGATCATAGCATAGCAAGACTAAGTGGCAAAGACAACAGTCTCCCCTCAAATACAAGCACACAAAAACTGAATAAAATAACTACTTAATCTAGGAGGAAGTAGGTATAGAAAGGAGAAAAGAATGTGCACCTTGTTCTCCATTCTGATGTCGATCCCCGCTCCAAGTCATTGAAGAGATCTCGATATTCTACAAGAACCGACATGTAAGATAGATACCAAACAAGGGCTGCAAAAAAAGTGGTTATGAAAAAAAACACATGTTCATATTACATGTCATATTCAAGGTAAGGACATAGATGAACATACATTGAAGATACAATCTAAGGGAAAACAAGTTCTTTTATTATCAACAAGTGGAAAAGGTAAGTTACAACCTTGTCCAACATTTAGGCACCATCTTGAAGCCACTTGTCTGGGTTCCTCCAGGAATCCTCAAGCATCCACTCAACTAATGTAATCTTCCTTCAATGACTCATATAGGGACAAGGATACACCCTATAGTCACATAACATGAGAAAGAAGTGATGGAAAATGATTTTCCATACTACGGTGGATGTTGCTCAGAGAATTATAGGGAAGAGAGTCTTTCTAGATGTTGCCAACATAACTTTGCATAAAAGGGCTTGACCTCTCCTTAACCATCCAAGGTTGTTTTATATATTCATAAAGATATTTGGGGAGTTGAATTTAGTGTTTTATGAGAAAGGGTCATTGGGAAACGAGCCCAACCAAAAAACCCACCTAAAAACACAAAATTGTTTTATTTTTCACAAATTTTGAGGGAATCTGCGGGTTGTTGTGTGGAAACTCATGGATGTATGTGTGTTTCATTAGGAAAACCCATGAATATGCTCTTAGGGAATGTTTTTTAAATGATTATTGAGAGGTATTTTGGGGGAAAATTCTAGCAAGCATTGGGAAATGGTTGGGACATGACACAAATGCATAGGTGTGGAAGTTTGTGCTATAACATATTCTGCCTAATGTGTGAGGTTAAAAGGGAAAAATGATGGTCGAAATACATTATGAAATCTGAGAGGCGAGAATGCACTGAAGTATCCATGGAGGTTCTTGAATAACTAATCCAAAAAAAAAAATCGTCGGCAAGGATCAAGCAAGATTTTTGTTTCCCAAGTAGGGCATACTCATGCTTAGGAGTGATGTAAGTGTGACCACCAAAGCAAGTACACCATGGATCCATGGCATATGTAAAATATAGCTATATTCCATGGCCACAAACATTACATAGTGGATCCATTTGATATAAATGAAGCAACAAGCATGGCCACGAAGAATACAAAATGGATGCATGCCAAAGTATATCATAGCCACAAATAGATACACAGTGGAGCTATGCTTGAAAATCAATAACAGAGGATGATTGGGACCAAATAAATGAACAATCTGATCCTCTGTGAGTACCAGTCTATGATCCATTATGGTACAAGTATACACTATGTGAATAGATGAGTTGAAGTTGAACAAAGTGAGACATCATTTGATTACCAATCATTGAGGCATACCATTAAAAAATGTGAGACAACCCACAAATAATGATAATGGGATTCAAGGTACCATGGTACTATCTAACAATTATGAATGAATGATATGGCATCGAACACCTGGTAGAAATTATCGAGAAGGGGACATTGAGGTATTCACACTTTCAATAGAGAGGGAACCTACCACTAATTACTGCAAGCCCCAAGGTACCAAAAATAACTCTAGATCCCTCTCCTAGAGAAATATGTGTTGTAGTCGATGGGAAGAGATCCTCTGGAAGGAAAGAATTAAGGCATCCTCCATCAACCAGCATAAGGAGTGGCAGAAGGCCAAAACTTTGGAAGAAATCGAATGAAGAGACTGTTAGTCATGATGATGAGACTGACTTGGGAAGGTCGACTTGCAAGGTCAGAGATTAACTGCAAAATGGCCAACAAGTTGAAACTTTCCCTTGAACATAAGAATGACACATTATGTGACTTAGGTAGCATGACTATAAACTGGGATACATTTTTGACACAAGAGGCATCAGCAAACACTCCATATGGTTGGAAGTGTACCCAACCATGGGAGATAAAACTCAATAATGAGAAAAAGTCTCCTAAATCCATACTAGACCCAAAATGATGAGATACCAACTCAAGATTGATCTTTGTTCAAGGGACACAAAACTGTTGCCAATAAAAGAGATAGATTCCCACCCCCCCTCTTTTTGGTTTTTTTATTTTTTTTAGTCCTTTTTATATTATTAAATAATGAAAAAGAATAAAATAGTGCTATAGTATAGTGGAGGAAATGTGTGTTGCAGGAAAGCAAACTAGTTTTGAAGTGCAGGGAACATACCTATGTGTAATGCAAGGAAAGCATGTGCAGGATAAGGACACTCAGGGAAATGTATCCTCCATGGATAAAGGTGTCGAGTCGTAAAGGAATAAATTGCAAGGATGGTGAGTGATAGGAATGCATAAGCAATGGGTTTAATAGCAACATGTTGAAGCCGACATTAGGCCTAAAATCATTATCAGTCAAAATTAAGTGCAATTACAACTCAACTTTAGGAAGTAAACCTCCCATGGTGGTCTTTTCGTAAGTTTAGTCTCCAGGGCCCAAAAAGAATAAAACAATACCAAGGAGAATTCTTCTAGTCACTATGGGGCCAAAGTATTCCTTTTTCGAACATAATCCAGTTGATCCAGAAAAGGGTTAAACATATACCAAAAGGACATCTCTTCAATATCTTTTTAATGAGTGTGACAGAAACAAGATGTAATACCCCTAAGATAAACCCCAAATATAAATATGAATGTAACTGTCATTTACATATAAGATGGTGAGTTGATGGAACGAATTTTTTGGTTTGGTTATGCATGCATTAAGTTAGCGCATGATAATATCACACCAAAGGGGTGTGTGCATTTGTATAATGACAGAGCATGCAATTTAATGTTTTTGTGTGCACCTGTGTAAGTACACAAGAATGATGTACTGAAAATGAAACAACTTAACATATGCAGCGCGCACAAGTGTAAGTGAGAAAGTGTCAGAGAGTTGGCTTATGTTGATGGATAGTTGGTTTGGATTATTGGTTTTCATTGATTTCAACCCTTGGAGAGTGATATTTTAGATTGATGTCAACCCTTGGATAAGTTCGATAGTGAATTTCGGTAACACAAAGGTATGGGTCGGGGACCCGATTTTGTTTGAGGAATAATGGTACAAAGTTCATTATATTTGTAGGAAATACTATTATATATGGATAATACATGTCGTGCCATTTCCGGTGATATGTGGAATGCCACATAGTTCCTCACGGTTGAGGAGATATGGCTTAGTGAAATTGAAGAACCCTCATGAGTTATCTAGAAGCCCTTAGAAGGTCAAAGAAGTCAATTGTTATAGAAGCTCCTAGAAGAAGTGTACTAGTCAAATTGATGGTAACTAGAAGTTGATCATGGGTATAGTTGTTGCATTAAGAAAATAAATAAAAACAAATTAGTTGCAACAAGTAGTTGTGAGTAAAGAGAAATTATTTAAATAATAAAGTAGTCAAGTGGTTGCAAAGAAAAATTATTTAAATAATAAAGTGGTTGCAACAAGAAGTGGTGAGTTTATTATTTATGGATAATTCTAATTAAATAATAACGTTAGTTGCAACTAGAAGTGGAGAGATTACTATTTTTGGATAAAGTGGTTGTAAGTGGACAAGTGGTTAGAAGTGGGTTATCCCTAAAAAGAAGGAAGTTGGGTTAAGTTGGTTAGAAGGTAACCCATTGAGGAAGCTACATAAAAGTATAAATAAGAGAGAAAGTATCTCCTATTAGAACTTATTGAATATCATTGAATATTGATTTTGTAAATTTTTTATTGCAGGTACACATTGATACATCAAGTTACGCAATATTGAGGAAGTGAAAGAGAATTCACGACGAAATTTTCAAAAATACTGAAAAAACCTAGTTTATGATATGTACACAAGATAACAATTAATAGGGTGCATACATACGCATTCTAATAGTATAATAGGCTGTGTATATACACGTGATAACAATATAATAGGGTGCTTACATGAGAATAAATCCTTAAAAACTTGAGAATATGAAGATGTCAAATCTCTAGAGTTTGAAAGCCAACTCCCAAGAAGTTCTACAGTGATTAGGTAGATCATATCTATCTATTGGTTCAAAAGGTATGTCTTATTTCTATGAGTAGTTGGATTTTTTTGTCTACATGAGAAATGGTTATGGGGGTTTGAGGATTTACCCTAGATAGGTTATTGGTTGTATGGAGCCTACTGTATAAGTCATATCTACAGACGTACAGTTCTGGTATATTTGATATTATTCATTGGTATATCTTTTTGGTTCAAGTGTTGAGATATAGCTAGTATTTCTTAGTACATAGTTGAGGGTTTTTGGTTGTGAAGTGCTAGTGAAGTTGTTGGTTATTTTGAGACATATTTGGTGTAGTACATGGATGGTACATGTGTGAGTGTTATTAGTATATCTTATGGTAGATTGTCAGAGACTTTTGTTATTGGCCTTGATATATGATTAGTACACACTTGAGGCTACATAAAAATGAGGTTTTGGCACATGGTTTGATGTAAGGTTTTATTTTATTTGGATCATGGATTGTGTGATGTATTGATAGAGGACTTTTGTTGGTTATATTGGTATATGTATTTGGTATAAGGTTGAGATACATGTTGAGACATATAGTTGATGAGTTGGAACATACATGATTTGTATGGTATGGTAATGTTGGTACATCTTTATGAGTCATAGTTTGACTTGTTGATACATGATTGGTACATTTGTGGTGCATTGTTAGAGGCACTTGCTAGTAGTGTCATTGATACATGATTGGTACATGTTTAGAGGAACTTACTAGTAGTATTGTTAACACATGGTATATGGATGATTTGGCATAGACATCTTGATATATTAGTAAAAGAACATATTGATCTTGGTGATGGTTATGAGGTATTGTGATGTGCATAGTTGATGCACTTGTGATGGTACAGGTTGTGTGAGTGATTGATGTACATGGTTGATAGTACAACTTGATTGGTACAAGTTGGTACAAGTTGTAGGCTGATGTGACAGAGGTAGAAAAGGGTCAAAGTTATTCAGGAAGGTGAGAACCCTTGTCTCAGAAGGAATATGTAGCCTGTAATATAGACAGGCCACATACATATGTGGGGTACAATACAGACAGGTCACATAGATATGTGATATGTAGCATATACAGGTCACATACTTGTTGGATTTTGTTGGTACAGGAAGGGTACAGGTACAGGTTGTTTATAGGAAAGTAGTAGAGGTTGGATACACGTTATTGGCATAGATTTGTACATGTTTATAGTGGTATATATCACAGTGATAGTGTGGTAGTGGTTTCATCATCTTACTTATATTTCAGGGTGGAAGGACAGGGAACAGATAGGTGGTTTAGCCACCTTCTGGCTGTATATGGAAAACATAGGGGGTCATAGCCAGAGAATTGGGTAGTTGGAGCTTCCCTCTAGTTGTAGCTTGAAAATATAGGGGGTTGGAGCCTCCTTCCAGTTGAAGCTGGAGAATTGGAAGTTGGTGCTTCCTTGAATGTAATTCTTAAAGACATATAAGAAAAGCATTTTGTGGTTTTATCTCACATTGGGTTTCCACATAAAATACTAATGTACTATGCATTGTGTGGATGTGTCTATTATTGTTTATTATGCATTGATGGATGTTAATGTTATATGACACAATAACACATTACTGATGAACTTATGAACATTGTTAAATAAGTTAAAGGAATATACATTGTGGTTAAAAGGATTAATAAATGGTATAAATTTCTCATCACTAATTTACCTCCCCTCTTATTAATCCAACAAAAAGGATGGCGCACTAAAGGAAAAGGCACACAACCCTGGATTCAACACACACTGGCTTAGTGTGCAGGTTTTGAAGGTCAAATAAGCCTTTTGTATATGAAATATGTTGTAATGTGCACCTATGTAAGTGCATGAGGGTGGAACATTGAAAGAAGAGTGCACACAACCTAGAAGTTCCATGCACATTGGTTTAGTACGTTAGCTTTATGTTTTTGAGGATGGTGAGCCTAGATGCAAAAGATTAGTAGTTCAATACTGAGATTGTAAATGTAATCTGATGCTAATATAATGAAAACACATCATTGCAGAAGACCGACCACATAAAAGAGTATGGGGGACTTACTCCACTGGTTGAAGTTAAGGGGGTTGGGTTAAAGGTGTTGGACACACCGACCACACTGAGAGGTGGGGGGTGAATCAGTGTAGGAGTATTTTCATAAATTATTTACAACACACCTTTCTTAGCAATCACCACTTACTAATTATTCATTACTTTCATTTATAATGTAATCATATCTCAACAACAAACATCATCAATAAACTATCACCATAAATAACACAAGGCACGCAAGATATATGTATAAGTTTCTTTTGTATTATGGACTACAATCCTTGGGGTTTATCAGCATCAACTGAAAAGAGAAACAACTCCACAAGAAAACCAACTCTCAATGCAAGACTCATACTACAAATCTCAGCACCAACTGAGAAGAGGAAAAAATCCTCAATTACAAGACTTAGCTTGCAAACAGATACCAATATATCAACAGGTACATGACCTGTTTATATTATATCCCACGTATGTATGCAACCTGCCTATAATGCATCACACGTATGTACATGTCCTTTCCCACTGTCATCTTGTGTACACCTTCATAAACTAGGGTTTCTGAAACTTCAACCTTCTATCACTTCAGACCCTTTTTGCCTCTATTATATCCACTTCTAATATGTCACTGCACTCTACCTTTCATTGCCCGATATGTACCATAACCAATAGCAGACATATTTATGCCATCCAACAACCTATGCATGCTCCTCAACCATACACCATAAAAAATTATAGATATTCCTCAATGAGAACATATATGAACTACTCAACCAACCAGCTACCATATTTAGACATCAATACAATCGTACAAGGAATGCCTCAAGCATTGATCCGGATTATTTTCGGCACGAAATGAGAACAAAGATATAATAAAGAAATGCACAGAGATATCATAGATATTTAATAATATAACATAAATGTATCAGAGATGAAACCATAAACATAGATATACTGTAATACACGATTTCTATTAATCAAAGAAATGTATAGAGACTGTAAAAATACAGAGTGAAAGACTCGCTAGAATGGTGGCGGCTTATCTCTGAGAAGAGATGTGACGGCTGCGCTCATTCACAAGAAGATGATTACAATGAGGCTCTGAAGGCATTTTTACAATAAATAGGAATTCCAAAAACCCTAGACATCCAAAAACCTAACCCTAGGAGATGAAGCACCAAAACTCGTGTGGGCCCTGTTTGGGTAAGTTAGTACATCAACTTCTCGTGGTCGTAACTTTTGCATACAATCTCCGTTTTAGGAGTATGATAGCTCGTTGGAAAGGTATCATCAAGGAGATTCATTTTGGGGGATAAATCATTCCTTATAATATCATTTAGAACCTATATCTCAAAAAACCTTAATTTAGGCCCTCAAAATGGCCTCGGAAGTTAAAACCTGCTAAAAATAGTAAATTGCCAAAATTGCCAGAAAACTATTTTGAGCCAGTCAGAAGAGGTGGGTGGCCACCGATATCCACCTGGATCAATAATTCACCATGCCATGATCAAATATAAGCATGAAGACAACATATAACCATACCATATCTTATGTAGTAGATATGAACTAGTATACCACTGTTTTCGGAACTTGCTTCAAACTTCAGAAACCTTGCACTAGAAATTTCTCAAGATTTTATGGCTTTTCCCTCATGTACGCACCCTATTGTACTATCATCCCATGTATGTACTCACCCTATTATACTATTATCCCACATACATATGAAAAACTAGGGTTTTTCAGTATTTCTAAAGCTTTGAAACTTTCGTCGTCAATACCTTAGACTTACAAAACTTCTGATGCATTCATGAGTACTTGCAATGAATATTTAATTAATAATAGATCTTCAATATGCTCAATATATTCACACAATTAAGATATTCTTGGTCTCTTATTTATACTTCTCCAAGTAGCTTCCTCTAGGGTTTATCATCTAACCAACTTCAACCAATTTCCTTATTTTGGGGCTAACCCACTTTTTCCACTTCTAACCCACTTTGATACAAATAGTAAATTATCCAATTATAGTTGCAACTAATTTATTTTTAATTGTTTTCTTGTTGAAACCACTTAACCCATGGCTAACCACTTTGACTAGTCAACTTTCTTCTAGGTGCTTCTCGAATAATTTGACTACTTTGACCTTATAGGGGATTCTAGACAACACAAGAGGGTTCTCCAAATTCACATGGAAATAAATATATAATCATGATGAGTTATGTGATGTTTCACATATCACCAAAAATGGCATGATGAACATTATCCATATAGAAATGGTTTATCCCCCTATCTAGATGAATTTGAGCTTCCTATGAATAATCTCTCCCATTTTGAACATGGGATATCACTCTGATGAAATGTTGAATACATATCGCTCATGATCCCCCTTTGACCATCTCTCCCTATGGAAACATTCCTCTGTGCTCTCTCTCCAAGCATCTAACTCTCTATCCTTCATATGATGAATCTCTCCTCCTAAAATCATGTTGTTGCAACCAATCAAGGGAAGAGGAATAACTCCCCCTATGGGTATGTCTCCCCCTATATTCTCTTCAAGATGAGCAATATGTTACTCCTGCAATATGCTTCTGCTACAAATGCTACTACTCAAACCAGAACATAGATCAACTGATCAAGAATTATGTTCTCTTCCTATGATGATCCTTGGACCTGTCCATGCATCAAACACATGTCATACCATACTTCATGAAGAAAAAATATATTTCAATAGTGAATAGAGGATCATGAAAAAAA
>ML792559.1:141893-162316 GCA_009831015.1 Picea engelmannii
ACATCCAACAAATATGTCTCTAACAATACATCATAATATGTATCAATGGAGCTCACATATTTACCATCCATGCACCATAACATATCTTCCTCAAACACCATTCACTACATCAAATACTAAGCATCCAATAGAATCTCTAAACATGTACAAAAAGTGTGCCTCAATAGATCAATGATATCTCTATCTAGCATCACATCATCATGATATATCTTATAACCAAAGTGCCATAACTTCATTTTCATAACCAACGTTGTTTCTCAACAAAAAATTCCTCAATCCATACTCTAGAGTTAGTATCATGCATTCAGGATAGGCATCAAGTATATCCTTCAATACTCAACCATATGTCATCACCATACATACACATATGCAAGAATATAATCATCAAAACCTAGAACAAACCATGTTAAACCCTACAAAAAAGAGTTATATCATCAAATCATGTTGCAACTCATCTGCATAGCCTTCTTTTTCAAGCTTGTTACCACATGTAAGAGACATGTTCCATAGAAATCTCATGCATGTACGCGACCTTTCTATAGGTCACCTCACGTATGTACATGATTTCTTCCACATGATCCCACATATGATTCAGAAAATGTCAAGATTGAGCTTGCCTCATGGCTTCTATTCTATTTTGGTTGTTCAGTCTTCTTCATCCACTTCTGAAGGTGTCCCGGCTTCTTAGAACTTTAGCACTGAGCGTCCATGTTTTCAACATTGTCTTCCTTCCTAGCTTCACATGTTCTTCTTTCCATGATATATGAATCACTCCTCATGGACTATGTTCCTGTGTTCCAACAATACTAGGATTTGTATCCAAACCCATTGCAGTTGTACCATCTCATGGTATGAAAATGAGTAGCAATGTGTCCTACTTGATTACATATCCAACACTTTAGGGCGTTATGAAACCTTCCAAAATCTTTCCTTGCATATTTTTTGCAATCCAAATCTTTGTGACTGTATTCATTACATGACAGGTAGTGACCATGAAAAACATTTTCATACCTTTCCTTTGGTGTCCTCCTTGAAGGTGTTTCTCTCCTGAATTTTCTTTGGGGTGTAAAGATGGATTCTTGATGTCTTCCTTTCTTTGTTCTTTTGAAAGTTTCTTTTCTTTGTGTAGGTACTTGACTTGCAACTTTGCTTCCACATTTTGAGAAAGAAAGTCTTACCTCATGCTTCTTAGAAGTGCTTTCTTCAAGGCATGTAGCTTCCTTGTTGTATCCAAGACCTGATTTATCATTTGGTGATCTTTGACTATCCAAGATTTCATTCAATATTGTTGAAATGTTCATGAACTTGATATGAGGATTTAAATTCTCTTCTTTCTTTATGAGATCAACAACTTCAGCTTCCAACTTACGGAATGACTCTTCCTTTTTCTTTACTTGATTCTTTAATAGTTCTTATACCCTTTTGGCTTCTTCAAGTTGAGTCCTTAAATTTATATTGATTTTAATATCTTCAAGGATTTTGCTAAGTTCATCATCTTCCTTCTTTTTTTCTTCTACTTGACTAGTTAGACCATTCTTTAGTTTCTTGATCTCTTATTCTTGCTTCATGAGTATTTTCTTTAGTGCCATGGTATGACTAGGGTACTTTTCTAGGATTTCTTTAGTGTATTTTTCAATATACTCAAAATAATTTGAACTATTTCCTATTTCATGCCTAACATCATCCAACTCAGAAAAATGTTTATCTTTATGTTTCAACAAATCTTCTTCATCATCATTTGTGAATTCTATACAAACTTCTTATATATATTCTTCTTCTTTTGTAAGAGAACATTCAAATTCACTAGGAGTATTGTAATCAAAATATTTTGGAGAGTCTTTACCTTCATTTTCCTTGATGGGATTGTCTTATTTATCTTGGTATACCTTCTCTAGCTTCAACCATAGATCCTTGGCAGAAGTACATTCTCCTATGCTTTGTTTGAAAAAACTTGAGAGTCCATTGAAAATGGTCTTGAGAGATAATGCATCATTCTTCTTTACTTCTTGTTGTGATACAAACTTTGACTTATTCTTTAACAGAATTGATCCACCAATAGCTATATTCCAAATACCTTTTCCTTTTTCCTTAAAAAACCATTTCATTTCTAGTCTCCATGCCGAGTAATTTGTCTCATCCATTAGAGAAGAACTTCATCTTCATGTTCAACCATTTTTGTGTCAATGGATCTCCTTCAATATTGTAAGGATTATGATGAAGGCATTCTCTAATACCAATTGTTGGACACACCGACCACACTAAGAGGGAGGGTGAATCGGTGTAGGGGTATTTTAACAAATTATTTACAACACACCTTTGTTAGCAATCACCACTTAATCATTATTCATTAATTCAATTTATAATGTAGTCATATCTCAGAAACAAACATCATCAATAAACCATCACCATAAATAACACAAGGAACAAAAGATATATGTATAAGTTTCTTTTGTATTACAGACTACAATCCTTGGGGTTTATCAGTATCAACTGAAAAGAGAAACAACTCCACAAGAGCACCAACTCTCAATGTAAGACTCAACCTGCAAATCTCAACACAAACTGAGAAGAGGAATCAATCCTCAAGTACAAGACTCATCTTGTAAACATATATCAATCTGTCAATAGGTACGCGACCTATTTATATTACATCTTGCATATGTATGTCACCTACCTATAGTGCAGCATGTGTATGTATGCATCTTTTCGCACTGTCAGCCTTCGTACACCTTCGGAAACTAGGGTTTATGAAACTTCAACCTTCAATCACTTCAGACCCTTTCTGCCTTTGTCATATCCACTTTTGATCTGTCACTGCACTCTACCTTTCACTACCCGATATGTACCATAACCAATCACAAACATATATATTCCATGCAACACCCTATGCATGCTCCTCAACCATACACCATCACAGATTATAGATATTCCTCAATTAGGATAGATCTAAATTACTCAACCAACCAACTACCATATTTAGACATCAATACAACCATACAAGGAATTCCTCAAACATTCACCATACCATGAGAAAATCTAAGCATGAAGACAACATATAACCATACCATATATTTTGTAGCATATATGAACCAGTAAACCATTGTTTTAAGAACTTGCTTCAGACTTCAAGAACCTAGCACAAACGCTCAAGATTTTATGGCTTTTCCCTCATGTGTGCACCCTATTATACTTCCAGACTTCATATGTATGCACCATATTATATTGCTATCCTGCATACATCTCATAAACTAGGGTTTTTTAGTATTTCTAAAGCTATGAAACTTTGGTTGTCAATACCTCAGAATTACAGAAATTCGAATGCATCCATGAGTACCTACAATGAATATTTCATCAATAATAAATCTTCAATATGGTCAAGAGATTCACACTCATAAGAGATTCTTGATCTCTTATTTAKACTTATCCAAGTAGCTTCCTCTAAGGTTTATCATCTAACCAACTTCAACCAACTTCCTTCTTTTGGGGCTAACCCACTTCTAACCACTTTGTCCACTTCTAACCCACTTGTTCCACTTCTAACCCACTTGTTCCACTTCTAACCCACTTTACTACAAGTAGTAAATTCTCCACTTCTAGTTGCAACTAATTTATTTTTAATTGTTTTTCTTTTGCAACCACTTAACCCATGACTAACCACTTTCACTGGCCAAATTTATTCTAGGATCTTCTAGAATAATTTGACTTTTTTGACTTTCTAGGGGATTCTAAACAACACATGAGGGTTCTCCAACTTCACATGGACATAAATCTCTAACTGTGAGGATTTATGTGACGTTACACATATCATCAAAAATGGCATGACAAACACTATCCATCTAGAATAGTATCACTTACAAATTCACTGATATTCATTAAATTAATCCACAATCAACTTTGGGTTCCTTAACCACACATCTAGGATGACTCAACCACTTAAACATTTGGACTTCAAAAAGCATATTCCCATGAGGGATTTCACCATAAGGGGACCACTTTGGATTTAATCCATTTGGTACTTCCTATCAACCAAGATAAGACAACATAAGTCAACCTTTACATCATCCCATCTATACATCAATCCATCTAGAGCATTAACCCATGACAACACATCACTATGACACCTCATGACATTATCCCTCAGACATCAATTACATCTATGACCATATGATCCAACAATCAATACATCAATGACACAATGACAATTCTTGATATCCACTCTTTGACATCAATCCTTTGACAACAATGACAACATAATGCAAAAAAAGGGGGGCTTAAACCCATGGGAATATTATATTAATATTCCTTAAAAGAATAAAGCAAGGATATATTATTTTATCCTAAGTCTAATGGAGAGCGACGTGTGGACTCAAGAAAATTCTCAACATGACAATTGTCAAGTTGGGAACATGTAGTCAAATAGTTTGGACTTAGCCCATTCAGATGTATTTTCATATATCATCTTGGTTGGTCATTCAATCATTATGGGGGAATTGACTGAGATATGATCATGAAACCAACTATCATTGAGATGATTAATTCTATTGATTACTGTCACAAATACCTATACACGACTTAGTTTGGAGAGTTAGACTAAAGAGGAGGGTTGTTAAGCCCATGGGTTATTAAACTGAAGAGGTAGGTTGTTAGGCCTGTGGGTTATTGGACTGAATAGGTGGGTTTTTAGGCCTGTGGGACTTTGCATTCTCTCAAGGTGAGAGAATTGTTGGGACTTATTTCATGATCAGGTGCCAAACTGCAACGACAGATCTCTAAGACTTCATGTACATCCTATTGTTGAATCCCTGGAAGGGAACTAGGGAAGCCGAAGGACTATTGAGTAGAGAAGGGGAACACTTCCTGGGGTAGGGAAAACATGTGGGGAATGAAAGATTGTAGGATATCAGTGTGAATTGGAATCTGTGACGAAATTTACTATAATTGAGTCACCTGTAAATTCGTTACCTGTGACTGAGTTCATGTTGAGTGAGAGACTTTATCCTGGTTGGGAACCCTTACCCAAGTGGATTTTAGCCCCAGCTCTGGAGTGACCCACTATTGAGTTTTATGAACACTGTGGTCTAAGGCTGGGAGGAACATGGAAGGTCTGTATGCAGTTGGTGTAATTTATTCAAATATAAGTGCCAATTTGTGTGTTTAATAATGTTTTGTAGTAATTATTATACATTGGCTTTCATGAGTTTATGTTGTTGATGTTGCATATATATTTTGTTCTGAATATGTATGTAACTGTGTATTGCAGAGTGTAGTTTTATGTCTTAATTGTATCCGAGTCAATTTTAGAGAAATTTTGGTTGAATTGTTGGTAATATGGTATTAGAGTTGATGACAAGAGAAGTTTTGATGGAATGTATTCATCCTGGGTGGTCGGGTATGTTACTAAATGATATAAGAGCAAGAAATTTTTAAGTGGCATTGCTCAACAGATGGTTGGGGATGTTACAAATGGGTATCATATAAGATTGGTAACATGGGTATGTTACAAATTGGTATTAGAGCCCAATTTTCAATGCTGAGCCTAGATGGGACGAGTTAACATTATGTCGAAGCATATTTTCATAGAGAATTGAATTCAGGAGTGGCCAAATTTTCAGTTACAGTGCATCCATGATGGAAATTTGAAGCACTTGAGTGAAATTGAGCAAAAGACCCAATTTCTACATCAAAATATATGGAAAATCAGTTAAGTATCGAGAATAGTTTGCACGCTAAGTAGTAATTATGAGAAAAAAGATCAAAGTGCATAGGAGTGTGCATTAAAATTGAGTACTTCACTGTGTGGAGTCAGTGGTGTGGAGAAATAATGTTGCAGAGGTGTTTGCATTGAACATTTGGCATTATGCAGAAAATAAGGGTGCATAGGGTATGTGCACTAAAGTGTAGCACTGCACCATGTATAATGGGTGGCATTCATAGAATATATATTCACGATAAAATGCACTAAATTTTGGCATCACAAGTTACAAGGATTGTGGTGCATGATTAATAATTTCGTGCACAAGGTGTATGCTTGATATGTTGGTGCATGCGTAACATTGGTATGGTGTGCATGCATGTTTAATTTTCATGGCGCATGAAGGAATACTTATTGGCGTGTGGTGTGAAGATAACAATATGTGAAAAATATCTGTCTGTGACACCAAAGAGTGCCAAGTAGAGTAATGGAACGCGACAAAATAATGGTGTGCATGGATTATTGGTGCACAGTATGAACACACTAAACCTTGGCATTATGTAGTATAGTGATTTCCGTGTGTGAAAAATATTGTTTCGTGAAACAAATGATGTATTCAGTAGATATTGGTGCATGATAGAGTATCAGTGCACAGCAAAAAGGTTGTTCTCAACAAAGTATTGGTGCATGGGGTATGCACTACTGGGTAGTGGTGTGTGGCGTATGTGCTACATTTTAGCGGTGAGTGTAAAAATGGTGCATGTTAATAATTGAGAACTAGTGCTCACAAGGTCAATTGGGTAGTCAATATTCGCAAGAAATCATACGAAGAATTATGATGTTGTATGAAAACATAATTGTACATCATTTCATGATTTGCTAAATTGTTTAGCCTAAAAACTTTTGTTGGCTGCACATTTTCCAGAGTTAATAGCAATTAGACCAGAATAGGATCAAAACAATTTTAGAATCATGGAATATGCGTAGGAGGTTTTCATCCATGAAGAAGAGATCAAAGGGTAATTAAGGTAATTAAGGTATGTTCATATGGTTAATTAAGGTACAAATTCACATGGGCATGGAGAAGGTAAGGAAGAAAGAATGAACTTGGTAGAAACCATAAAAGGTTTGCAAAGGGATGTCCTGAGTCATAAAGTTGATAATGAGAGGCTTGTGAAATCCAAGGAGCAACATGAAGACTTTAACATCAAGTTGATGTAGATATTAGAAAAAATAGAGAAGAAGATGGATAATAAACCTGAGTCAAGTAGATCAGGGAGCCATAAGTATCATGATAAGAGGGGAAGAACAATGCACAACAGAAGTGTTGGCAGGAAACACCATCACTCTCCAAAGCATTCAACTAGTAGACGTGCAATATCTCAAGCCCTGTCAAGAAAACTAGGAAGAGGTTTGGGGTGGATGAACATCAGAGGGAAATGAACAAAATCAAGCCTCCTACTTTTGATGGTGAACATAAGAAGGACGAGGATGAAGAAACATGGCTTATAAACATTAGAAAGTATTTTTAGTTTCATAATTACTCTTTACAGGAAGAAGGTAGAATTGTTATTTATCAGCTCAAGGGAAAAACAACAATGTGGTGCGACCAATATGTGCAGTTACAACACATTGATGAGAATAAGGTGACATGGAGAGAATTTAAAAGATGTTTTCAAAGGAAATACTTGACTATGAGATACTATGACAAGAAAATGAAATATTTCTTTGAACTCAATCTTGGGAGTATGACAATAGATGAGTGAGAAAGAAGGCTTTTAGAACTGCTGAAATATGTTTCCTTCATCCAAGATGAGAAAGTTAATATTTAGATATATTTGAGTGGGATGCCATCATTTATCAATGACATAATACAATATTATGGCCCCAAAACATTAGAGGAAACAACAAGAAGGTCTAAGTGCCTTTATGATCAACAAAAAGGGAAAGCATCTTACCAAAAATCTTGGGAAAACAAGAAGAAAAGCAATATGGAACAGAGGAAGAAGGGAACTAAGCCACCATTGTTTAGAAATAGCAATCATGAACAACCAACTTCTAAAGAATCCATAATGACAGAGTCATTATGGAAAAGACCAAGGAAACCACCTATTCAATTTTGGGGTTGTAAATGAGATCATATGTATAGAGATTTCCATCACAAGAGTGAAAGATTGAGGTCTATTCACAATGCACAACAAGATGAAAAAGTGGAGGACATGGGCATAAGTGTAACTAAGATCTATGCAGCATTAGACAACAAGCAAGATGATTTTCAATCACACATGATTGAAGTAGAAGGTAAGATCAATAATCAACCCATTTTTATTTTAATTGATTCAAGAGCTAGTCGTAGTTATCTAGATCCTAAGATGGTGGAAAGTTTTCATTTTCCAAGAAGCAAGCTTGGAAAACCTTGGATGGTGCAACTAGCTACAAAAGATAAAAGAAATATTAATGATATGGTCAAAGCATGTCCAATTATCATGAATGGACTGAACACCAACACATATATGAGCATCATACCTTTAGGTTCCTATGACTTTCGAATTATCATGGATTGGTTGGACCAACATCATGTTGTCCTAGATTTTTATAACAAGGCATTCACTTGCTTGGATGAGAAAGGAAATTAAAGACAATACAAGGAATTCCTAGAGCAGTATCTGTCAGATAAATTTCATCCTTAAAGCTGAAGAAAAGTTACAGGAAAGGGTGTCAAATATTTGTCGTGCACATGGAAGAGAGACCTAAGGATAAGGTGTCAAATATTGAATATCGTGCAGTACTGAAAGAATTTGAAGATGTATTCAAGGAAATACTAGGATTTCCACGTAAAAGAGATATTGATTTATCCATCAACCTGCTGCCTGGAGAAGCTCTAGTATCTAAGACTCCTTACAGGATGAGTACACCTGAACTGAAGGAATTGCAAATGAAACTAGAAGATCTTTTGAAGAAGGGGTATATACACCCAAGTGTGTCACCTTGGGGTGCTTGAGTATTTTTTGTAAATAAAAAGGATGGAACTTTGAGATGTTCTATTGAATTTAAACAGTTGAACAAAGTAACTATGAAGAACAGTTATTGTTTTCCAAGAATAGATGACCTATTTGATCAGTTCAAAGATGCAAAAATATTCTCAAGATTGATTTCAGGTCAGGCTATCATTAGGTAAGAATTAAAGAAGAAGACATCAACAATACTGCTTTAAGAACAAGGTATGGACATTATGAGTTCATAGCAGTTCCTTTTGGGTTAACAAATGCACTAGATGTCTTCATGTGTCTCATGAATGGTGTATTCGGGAATTATTTGGACAAGTTTTTCATTGTCTTGTTGGATGATATGTTGATATACTCTAAGTCTCAAGAAGAGCATGGACAACACTTGAGTATGGTGTTACAGGTATTGAGGGAGAATCACTTGTATTCCAAGTTGAGCAAGTGCTCATTTTATCAAAATCAAATACATTACTTGGGCCATATTATTTCAGAGGAAGGAATAGTAGTGGATCTAGAAAAGATAAAGGTCGTTAAAGGATGACCAAAACCAAGGAATGTCTCAGAAGTGAGGCCATTCATGGGACTTGCAGGTTACTAAAAGAGATTTTTTGAGGGGTTATCAAAGATTGCACACCCAATTACTTCTTTGTGAAAGAAAGGTTTGAAGTTTGAGTGGACACAAAATTGTGAAGGAAGTTTCCAACACTTGAAGAATTTCTTAACAAGTTCTCCCATACTGAGGATTTCTAATCCAAATGAATATTTAGTAGTATTCATTGATGCATTTAAATAAGGACTTGGTGGAGTCTTTAGTTAGAATGGGTATGTGGTGTGTTATGAATCAAGGAAGTTGAATGAGCATGAAAGACATTATGCAACTCATGATTTGGAGTTGGAAGACATAGTGCATTCCTTGAATATGTGGAGGCACTACATGATGAGGAAAATACTTGAGTTGAGGATAGACCATAGTGGTATTAAATACTTGTTTGAACAACCAACTCTGAATGCCAGACAAAGAAGATGGTTAGATTTGATCAGTGAATTTGACTTTGACATAAAGCATATCAAAGGTAAAGATAAAAAAGTGGTTGATGCAGTTAGCAGGAGAGTGCATGAGATGCATTCTAAAACCATTTTCATGTAACAATCATACTTGAAAGAAATAATGCTAGAAGCTTCAAAATCAGATCATAAATGTATGGAGTTAAGGGAAAAACTTCAAGAAGGAAATTTACAATAGAAAGTTGAAGACTATAATATGGGAGATGATGAAATTATCAGATACAGAGGAAAAATTTATGTTCCTGTTAGCATTGAGAGTCACCCTTAGATTGCAAGAGGATAAGCCTAGTACCCATCAGAATGTTCGGTGGATGTTAGTTTTATGAGTGGAGGACAAATATACAAAACTCATTACAAGAATGATTTTAACATAGAAACTGGACAAGCAATGCACAGGGAAGTGGGTTCCTCATTAATTTCAGTTAGTTATTTGATTCTAAGGGTGAGAAAAAGGAAGAATTAGTGAGAGAGGTGAATAAGAATGCTATGAGCATCCGACCTTTAAGCAACTTGGTGAAAAAACCTCAAGCTCAAGAGAACTCTTGAACTTAAGTTTCAGACACTAAAATATGTCACAACAACATAATAATCAAACCTACATTACCATGAAACTACCACAACTCAACTGGATCCTCCATGCTCGAGCCTTTCTGCATAAGAGGAAATAAGATAACAAAGAAGCTGACTAAAACTAGTCACATCAATATTGTAATCAAACCTGCATTACAATAGAACTACAACCCTTGACTGGATCCTCCATGCCCGAGTGTTTCAACACAGTTCAAACAAAGAGATAAAAGAAGTTGGTTTCTATTAATGAGAAAGTATCAAGTTTGATACATAACCAGAGAACAGTTATGGCATTAAAAATTACATAGTAGGGAGCTCTTCTCAACCATTCGACCCTTCACAAAATATTGAACTCCTCCATCTATACTTCGATTAGTCCACAACTACCAGGACCATGATCTGACCACCCATTCAAGACTTTATGTCTGTGCATCCTTCTGTCAGACTCTGCATGCTCAGATAAACATGGGCCTGTAAGAAAAACCATCCATAAGGGTACCTCGGGCTAACAGTTCTATATCCCTGTTTAGACCCTCCATGCCTTCTATTTATGGAGTGAGTCAAGGTTTCAACCACCACTCCTTTTTCATTAATTGATTTTTCTCGGGATACAATGAGGCTTAATTCCTAGGGGGAGGCCACGCGCTGCTGTTGGATTTGGAATTTTATAAGCACGTGATTGCGAGGTCGTTGAAGGCGGTTTGGACCCACACCACTTTTGAGACCGCAATCCATCACCTTCTGCCACATAACTCTTTTTCTATACCATGGTTTCAATTTCGGGACCGCTTAAGAATTTTATCATTCGAGCATGTTGCATCCCCGCAATGAAACATGGTCGTTGATCTGGTCACAATCTGCGATCTGGGTGTACTTTCTAAATTTAGTGCCATCACTAAATCTTATCTGCCTACCTACTTTAGGATCATTCTAACCGCGCTTGGGGATGATGCTACTTTTGGTGTCAAACAAGAACACTTCTCGAAAGATGATCTAATGTGGTGGTATGACATCACTATGATGATGTGTCATGAAAAGAGAAGTGACATGTGTCAGCACCAGCTGGATTTTAGGTGTCATAACTGATGAGAGAGCCACATGTATGAATTGATGACTTCCACATACTTTGCCACTTCAGAGCTCGGGGGTGGTCTTCATGTATATCTGGAACTCTGAAGTGAACAATGACCATCGATTCGAGGAGGACACATGGTAGGAATCTGTGGACTTCGTGAGAAACTACTTCGGAGGAAAACAAGAGCAGGGAAGATGAAACTACTGAAGCCCGGATTCCCGAAGTAAATATTGACCATCCATTCTGGAGGATGCGTGGCCCCTGATCTGCAACTCCGGGAGAAAGTACTCCGGAGGAAAATGAGAGGGGAAACTCCAAAGTACCAAAGTAAATAATGACCATCCAATGGATGTGTGGTGCTTGATCTTTAACTTCAGGAGAAAACACTCCGGATGAAAGCGAGACAGGAAAAGCTAAAACTCTCGAAGCCTGGATTCTTGAAGTAAATCGTGACCTTCCGATGGAGAAGGATGCGTGGTGCTTGATCTTTAACTTTGGGAGAAGGAACTCCAGATGAAAGTGAGAGGGGAAAAGATAAAACTTTCGAAGCCCAGATTCCCAAAGTAAATCATGATCATCCGATGGAGAAGGACACGTGGCGGTTGATGTACAACTTCAAGCCAAAGCACTTCAGAGGAAATCGGGAGTGGGGAAGCCGAAACTCCTGAAGCCCGAACTCCTAAAGTAAATCATGAATGTCTGGTATGGAAGGATGTGTGGTGCTTGATCTGCAACTTCGATAAAAAGAAATTCGGAGGAAATCATGAGTGGGGAATCTGAAACTCGCAAATCCCAAACTCCCGAAGTAAATCATGATTGTTCGATCTGGAAGGATGCGTGGCGCTTGATATGCAACTTTGGGGCTTCCACCTGGTCTTTAAACCTCATGCAAATTTGACATTCCAAAAGAATGAGAGCCATTGATATGAAATTCTCTTGGGATCTCCGTCATTGAAAATTGAACTTGCCATTCTTATTGCCTCGAGCTCACAATAGACCGCTTTGAGTGCTGCATCTTGTGCCCATAGTTGCTTCCTATGTGAACAAGGACTTGGATGACTTGTTGTGGGCTCAGGAAAAACAATAACTAGTAATTTGAGACAAAATGATGATGAGTGTTCATCCTTCTTTGAGAAAAACAGAAAAGCTTTTGGATGTGACTTGGTTGGGAAAGACACCAAGGGAAACTAGGTCATCAACAAAGGGGGAAAACGACTTTATAAGTGAGAGGGAAAGATCCTAAGACTTGGTGGTGGGGAAGATAGAGAGAGATATATGAGACGAGGGTACCGACATAGATATTAACAACAAACACATATGACCCTTGACAACCTCATGTGATAATAGTGCCAAATTCAAGAGAATTGAAGAATCTGATATTGGGAGAAATGAATAATGTACCTTATGTTGGAAACCCATTTTACCAAAAAACTATTGCATTTGTCAAGAGCCAATATTATTGGCTAGGCATGAAGAAATAAGTTGTTGAGCTTATTGCCAGATGTTTGACATGTCAAAAGGTCAAGGATGAGCATAGACACCCAACTAGTTTTCTACAACCATTTCCCATTCCTTAGTGGAAGTGGGAAGTGGTAACAATGGATTTTATCACTAAGTTACCCAAAAGCCAACAAGAAACATGATTCTATCATGGTTGTGGTGGACAAGCTTACAAAATATTCCCATTTTATTAGAGTAAGGATTAATAAAAAGGAAACTAACATAGCTCATATCTACCTGAGAGAAATATATTGATTGCATGGAATGCCCAAGACAATTGTGTCTAACAAAGATAAAAATTTTACCTAAAATTTTTGGAAAGGATTGTTCAAGGGATTTGTAACAAATATGCATTTTAGCACAATTTATCATCCAGAGTCATATGGGCAGACATAAAGGGTGAATAAAGTAATAGAATGTATTCTAAGGATGTATGTCATGGATAATCCATCCACATGGGAGGATTATCTACATTTGGTAGAGTTTGCTTACAAAAATGGGTACCAAACATCCCTAAAGATGATCCCATTTGAGCCACTCTATGGCAGACAATGCAACACACTAGTTAGTTGGGACAACCCAGCAGACCGTGCAGTAGTTCGGCCATAACTACTCAGGGAAATGGAAGATGAGATGATGAAGATAAAGAATAATTTAAAGGATGTGTAGGAAATGAAGAAAATCTATGTTGATAAAGGAAGAACTCATAGGGAATTTAATTTGGGTGATCATGTGTTTCTGAAAGTAAAGGCCAACAAAAGTTCCCTTAAGCTGGGAAATTTTTCGAAGTTGGCAGCACGGTTTTGTGGGCCATTCAGAATCCTAGAAAGGATTGGGCCTTTGGAATACATGCTTGCCTTTCCTACATCAATGCATATTCATAATGTATTCCATGTGTCATTTATTAAAAAGTATGTTCATGATACTAATCATTTCATTGATTGGAATGTGATTCAGGTGGAGCATGAAGGTAGTTATCAAGTGCATGTAGTGCACATATTGGTTCAGAAGATCAAACATCTCCAGAAGCGAGCCATGGGGATAGTAAAGGTCCAATGGAATTAATATGGCCCTAAGGATGAAAATTCGGAGCATGAGGATGCCACGCGGGAAAAATACCCACATCTTTTTGAAAATTTTTGAAAATTTGATTGTGCATGTGTATATATTGCACTAAGGAAAGTGCATAAATAAGGGGAGGGGATTGTAATACCCCTAGGATGAATGCTAAACATAAATATGAATGTAACTGTAATTTACATATAATATGGTGAGATGATGGAACAAGTTTGTTGGTTTGGTTCTATGTGCATTAAGTTAGTGCGCAAGAATCTCACACCAAAGGAGTGCGCACAATTGTATAATGAAACAACACATAGTTTAATGTTTTGGCATGCACCTTTGTAAGTACAAAAGAATTGTGCACGGAAAGAGAACCATCTTAACTTATGTAGCATGCAGAAGTGTAAGTGTGAAAGGATGGAACACTTAAGGAAAAGGTGTGCAACCTTGGATTCATCGTACACTGGCTTAGTGCATAGGTTTTGAAGGTCAGAGAAGCCTTTTGTATATATAGTATGTTGTAATTTGCACCTGTGTAAGTGCGCGATGGTGGCACACTGAAAGAATATTGTGTGCAGCCTAGAAGTTCCATGCACACTGGTTTAGTACGTGAGATTTAAGTTTTTGAAGATGGTGAGCCTGGATGCAAAAGATTAGTACTTCCGTATTGATATTGTGAATGTAATCAAATGCTAATATAATGAAAACAAATCACTACGGTAGAACAACCATGTAAAAGAGTATGGGGGGATAACTCCACTAGCTAAGGTTAAGGGGGGTGGGTTAAAGGGGGGCTTAAACCTAGGGGAACAATATATTAATATTCCTTAAAAGTATAAAGAAAGGATATGTTATTTTATCCTAAGTCTGAGGGAGAGGGACATGTGGAATGAAGACAATTCTCAACATGAAAAGTGTCAAGTTGGGAACATGCAGTCAAATAGTTTGGACTTAGTCCATTCTGGTATCTTTTCATCTATCATCTTGGTTTATCATTCAATCAGTATGGGAGTAGTGACTGAGCTATGATCATGACATGCATATTCTATCATATAAGTAAACCATGAGTTGAACCCGACCATTGTTGTCATCAACTTGACTGCTACTGGGACGAGTAATTATGTTGATTATTGTCATAAATACTTATACAAGGATTAGCTTGGAGATATATACTGAATAGGTGGGTTTTCAACTATATGGGTTATTAGAATAAAGAGGAAGGTTGTCAGGATCGTCGATTATTGGATTGGAGAGGCGAGTTTTCAGGCCCCTAGGACTTTGCATTCTCTCCAAGTGAGAGAATTACTGGGACTTATTTCCCGAGGTGTCAAACTACAATGACAAGGATCTGAGACTTCATATTTGACCTGTTTCTGAAGCCTTGGAAGGGAACTGGGGAAGCTGAAGGACTATTGAGTAGAGAAGGGGAACACTTCCTCAGGTGGTACAAGCATGTGGGTAATGAGATATTGTAGGCTATTAGTGTGAATGACATCTGTGACATAATTTCCTATAATTGATTCACCTATGAATGAGTTACCTCTGACTGATTTCCTGTTGAGTGAGATATTTTATCCTAGTTTGGAATGCTTACCCAAGTGGAGTTTATCCCTATCTTGGGGGTGACCCACTGTTGATTTTTATGAACAGTGTGGTCTAAGGATGGGAGGAACGTGGAAGGTGTGTATGCAGTTGGTGTCATTTATTCAAACATAAGTGACAATTTGTGTGTTTAATCTTGTTTTGCAGTAATTATTATACATTGGCTTTCATGATTTTATGATGTTGATGTTGCATGTAGATTTTGTTATGAATATGTATGTAATTGTGTATTGCAGAGTGTAGTTTTATGTCTTAAAATTTTGGTTGGATTGCTAGTAATATGGTATCAGATATGATGATAAGAGAAGTTTTGATGCAATGTTCCTAGCCTGGGTGGTTGGGTATGTTAATAAATGGTATCAGAGCAATAACATTTTAAGTGGCATTTCCCAGTAGATGGTTGGGGATGTTACAAATTGGTATCAGATAATATTGGTAACATGGGTATGTTACACAAGATCACTCGACTATATTTTTATATTTAAGGAGTTTCAAAAGAGCTTAACTATGGAATCCATCGTCCTTTTTCATAAATCTAGTCCCCTGAGCCTGAAAAAGTATAAAACACAGCTTAGGAGAACTCTTCTATCCCTTAGACTAGAGTATACCGTTTTCGTAGGTAGTCTTGTCTAATCCGAAAAATGGGTAAAATCATGTTAGTAAGATGTTCCTTCAGGTCCATTTAATCATTGTATATGGAACAATGTCACTCGACAATACTTTCAATTTTAAGGAGTCTGAAAAGAGCTTAACTATAGACTCCATAATGTCATTGTGAGCAACATGTAAGGGAGGGAGTCCCATGGGTAATAGCCATAACAAGAGTGAGTAAGAAGCATGAAGTTCAAATGAAAACTCATGGCGGGGATAAATAGAACTCCCAAGCCTAACATAGATCTTGCAACATAGGTGCTAGAATACAAATGGATTCTAAAATAGGACAACCATGGAAGGTAGGCTCTACCACATGAATTACGACACTTCTAAACAACACATAAGGTTCTTCATCGCAACTCAGTAGGATCGATCCTAAGGCTGAATGAATCAAGAAACAAATAATATAAAAATGCATTGAGGGTAAAACCTAACCTCTATGCTAGTTTCAAGATCATTACCTATCAAAATAGATCGAAATATAATGGAAAGGTACTAAAGAAAAATGTCTCCAAAGTCCTGTATATAAGACCAAAAACACTCACCCAGAAGTTAATAAGTCCAATACAAAAACCTCTGATCAAAACAAGTATTAAGGGATACGAGACTAGAAAACAAGAAACCCTAATAATACAATATGTACAGAGGACCGCACAACCTTGCAGCTTATGTATAGTAGTTCTCTAGGTAGAGCCCATTTCTAGGCACAAGCCAAGGGTTTCATTGGTAACCAACCAGTAAATATTCTAATTCAGGAGGAGGTCGAAGATACAAAATCATAGCTTCAAGGATGGCCTCATCTGAAGGAAAATCAACATCCATGAAACTGGGGCCCGACAAATAAAAAATACTAGGGCTCGAGGTATTACAAATAGAAATATCAGACTCAAGAGGAAACACCAAATTACTCGGGCCAATAGGGGGAAGGGATCCCATGCTCCCATCAGATAAAACACTTTATTAATTTTCAAGACCTGATGTCGAGAAGGAGAAAATAATTGTATATGATCCTTCTCAAGAGCAATTGAACAACGAAGATAGGACATTACATAATTCACCCGTGGAGGGGAAGAGTATACTCAAACACAAGGAATGAAAAAAGGGGAAACCTGAGGTAAATACAAGTGAGGATGGTGATTATAAAATGAAAGTTGATCATTAGTGACAATGTTTTTCGTTGCAAGGGAAATTCAGCACACGAAAGAGTGTAGACACCATAACATTCATCGCATACACATAATCATGCCCAAGAATCACATTAAATTCTACAGGGCCTCACACCACTAATAATTCTACTTGGACATTCTTCCCACCTAATGTGATAGGAAACTCAAGAAGAACCCCAGACATTGACTAGGTCTTTTGTTGAAAGGAAACAACTCACTGGTAGTTGACACAAGATTGGGAGAATCCAAATCTTTCCAAGTCAAGGATGATAAAATACTTGGAGAGGATCCTTCATCGACAATACTTAAGAGAATTACTAATTCATTAATTCCAACCATTATCTGAAAGGGTGTAGAGGAAGGAAGGTGATACTGTACAAGATTATTCCAATCAAAGGAAACCATCTTAGGACTTGGAGGGAGTGTACTCGAGGAAAGTGGAATGCCCCCTTTTTCAGAAGGTATTGAACTATAAATGCTAAGGAAATGATCAAAATACACACCACTCCCTGAAGGAGGAGTATGATTAATCGAAGATTTCATCGACAAGGCCACTTTCTTAGACTTGTCACTCTCCAAGAGAAGAGTGGGATTGGTTGAATATTGCATCGATGAAACCATTTCCTCAACCAGTGGTTGAATAGGATGTGAGACAACATGGTCAAGATATGCATCAACCCCAAAAAAGAGTGGTGTCATCTGAATATGCAATTGGAATGAACTCTTTGTCAACCAAAGATTGATTAGAATGTTGAGAAACCGAAAATGACTCAGAACTAGAAGGGACTTTCGAGAAACACCACGTTTCTCATGCCAAGACAATACCGGGGCACACATGAGTAAGGTGGTATCCTTTGAAAAGTTTACAAGGGAACTTCGGATTATGTCCTATACATCTAGGCTTCTCAACAATATCAATGCCCCCACCATGACTTGCAACAGCTGATGGGTTCCCCCTAGCATGACTAGCAGAGGTTGGATGCACATCTCCAATGTGACTATAAGAGGTTGGTGACAAGACTCCAAAATTGCTCGTAGATGTCGGTGACTGGATGTCAGTATGAATCACAGTGGATAGAATTTTTCTTTCAACATGACTAGTTGTTGGCAGCAGGCCGAAATGGGAAAGAAAGCGTGCATGAAGAAGAACAATAGCTGGAAGAGAAATCATGGGAAATAAATCATGTGGGAGGAAAGTGACAACTAGAAAGAAGCACAGCATGTGCACATGCAAGAAGGAGGCGACAACTAGAAGGAAGAAGCGAATGCATGCAGAGAAGGAAGACCTAACTACAGAAGAGTTAGGGTTTTTGTTAAGATTTTTTTTGTAAACAACTGAAGTTCCCAATAGATATAAATATAGGCAATCAAGTATCAAAAAGGGGGTTTTTCTCGTCATTCAAGAGTTTAGAGATTCAGACATTCCGAGAGAGCGTGAAGGTTGAGATTCCATTGTATGTGACGTTCGATAAGAGAGCTACTTGTAATGAGAGATATAAGTAGGAGGTGGATCTCGAGGATCAGATCGCAGGCTGGGGAGCCTAGTGCGATCTAGTTCACCTCATAGAGATCTTGCCAATCCAAGAATAATTGTAAGCGCGAGGTGGGAGAATTTCAGAACTATCATAATAAGAGAGCCAAGAGACAAATCTTTGTGGACATATCCCGAGAGGGGGTGAACCACGGTAATACTTGTGTGATGTGATGAATGCATGTGTATCTTTGTTTATTGTTGTTAGTCAAATACCAGATGTGATGAATGAATAAATTATTATATTGTTTAGTTCATTTCTTTTGCAATGTTTAATTCCAAAGGTCAGATAACAATAATTTGTAATATAATTAATAAGTAGTGGATCAAAACACAGACCCTCTATCTCCTACTCAATCCTAGGCTGTAAACACATGAGTCTTACAGCCACCCATAAAAGCTATCTCGGGTGAGACTGCACAGTGCACTCTGTGTGTTGCGTTGCCTTCTGGTTCACCAGAAGGGATAGTAGTTTTAGGCTTTGTTGGTACCCTGAAATATACAAACCCTGGGTCAATAGCGCAGAGTTGTCCGGTAGGTTAAAGAACCAACAAATGGTTCTGTTTCCGTTGTAATAGGAACAAGAAAGGACTGAGTAGATGGGATAGAACACATATGGACAAAAATGAGCGAAACTAGAATATCGTTGAGTCACTAGAAGGAAATGTTACGACCGTGGAACCCCACGAAAGAAGAAATCGAAGGCTGGTTGATAACTAAAGAGCTAGAGTTTGCCCAAAAAGATAATAGAAACCCTAGCCTAATGCCTCACAAGTATCTGGATAGATACGTGTTTACAAATTTATATGAAGTCCTTTTCTGTGATTTTCCTCACCTATTGCAGGAGTGGAAACTAAGGTTGAAATATAACCACATGACGAACCGGATCCGACAGCTATATTGGACCCCAATACAGATTGACAAGTTACAACAGGTGAACAATAAATTCACCCGCGCAGTCGACTTTTGGCTTGATTGTATTGTGGTAGGCTTCATCACAGAATTTTCAATTGACACAGCAAAGTCATACAACATGGTAGAGAAAGAATTTCTACGTGGACCTCGTGGAAGGTACATCCGATCACTGTATACTTCGATTAAAATAATGCTATATAACAAAGGTGTAATGACGATGGAAGAAGACAACTAAACTTCCCTGCGTGCATGGGGGAAGGGGGGAAGCACTGACAGAGGGGAGGATAAATGACCGAAGGAGAGGATAAAGGAAAGAAGAAGGAGGAATTATTAGACCCGATCTTGATGGATGATGACCAACTTAAGTGGATCTTGGCATCACCGGGAATGACGCGTAGTGGAGTACCCTACCAATATAAGGTGAATACCAAGAAAAGAGTCATAGCCAAGAGGAAGGGCTTGGTAAGCGATGAAGAATAGTTATAGGATCTTCGGGCTGTGGAGCATATTGAGGAAATCCTTCACACAACCTATGAGAGGAAAACAAGAGGCCCAAGAACAGGAGGAGAAGATAGCTGTCATTTCC
>ML792559.1:175171-202304 GCA_009831015.1 Picea engelmannii
TAGTTGGTCTTAACATGGATGTCATCAAGGGAACTGTACAAATTAAAGGTTAGCGTCGACCACGAGATGCAGTCTCAGGCACATAAGAACTTAGTCGATCTACAAAAAACAACAAAGAAGTGGGAAGCACTAGAAAAAGAGTATGAGCAGGACAAATTAGAAACTCACAAGGAGATGGAACACAGGAACGAGTGGGAACACAAGAGTTGAAGGAGATGCATGCAGAACTCATCACTGCGCAAACATAGAAACAAGAGTGGCAGGCTCAAATAGAATTGTTACAAGAACGGGTAGCAGAAGTACTCGCATAGGCAAAAGCAGATAGAGCACATATGGCACAGACCCACGCAGAATGCATAGGACTACTGAGCGACGAAGTGGTCATTCAAGTAGTCGAAACCATTAAGGAGAAGATCGCGCAAGCACTAAAAACAACAATAGAGATTAGGGGAAGGTTCCAGATGATCACTGAAGAGATCGAGGTAGCTCAAAAAGATTAGGTGACTCGAGACGAGTCACAGGTCAGTGTTGGGGGCCTATTGGCAGCAGGCCGAAATGGGAAAGAAGGCGTGCACGAAGAAGAACGACAGTTGGAAGAGAAATCGTGGGAAAGAAAGTGTGTGGGAGGAAAGCGACAACTAGCAAGAAGAACAACACACGCGCATGCAATAAGGAGGCGACATCTGGAAGGAAGAAGCAAACGCATGCGGAGAAGGAAGACCTAATGACAAAAGAGTTAAGATTTTTGGTAAGAGTTTTTGTGTAAACGACTGAAGAGCCCGATAGATATAAATATAGGCAAGAAGGTATCAAAAAGGGGGTTTTCACTCATCATTCAAGAGTTCAGAGATTCAAAAGTTTGGAGAGAGCTTGAAGGTTGATATTCCATTGTATGTGATGTTCGATAAGAGAACTACTTGTAATGAGAGAGATAAGCAGGAGGTGGATCTCGAGGATGAGATTGCAAGATGGGGAGCCTGGTGCGATCTAGTTCTCCTCACAAAGATCTTGCCGATCCAAGAAGAATTGTAATCATGAGGTGCACGAATTTCAGAACTATCATAATAAGAGAGCCAAGAGCCAAATGTTTGTGGACGTAGCCCTGGAGGGGATGAACCACGGTAATACCTGTGTGATGTGATGAATGCATGTGTATCTCTATTTATTTTTCTTAGTCAAATACTAGATGGGATGAATGAATGAAGTATTATACTGTTTAGTTCATTTATGTTGCACCATTTAATTCTAAAGGTCAAATAACAGTAATTTTTAATACAATTAATAAGTAGTGGCTCAAAACACAGACCCTCTATCTCCTACTCAATCCTAGGTTGTAAACACCCGATTCTTATAGCCACCCATAAAAGATATCTCGGGTGAGACTGTGCAGTGCATTCTATGTGTTGCGTTGCCTTCTAGTTCACCAGAAGGGATAATAGTTTTAGGCTTTGTTGGTACCCTGAAATATACAAACCCCGGGTCAATAGCGTAGAGTTTTCTGATAGGCTAAAGAACCAACACTAGCATAGGCTAGTCACTTTCTGTCAGCATGACTTGCAGAGGATGGTGATAGGTATCCAACATGAATAGCAAAGGTTGGTGAATTTTCTTTCTTATTCTTCCTCTTCCTATTCCTTTTAGTCTTCTGGTTACTAGTAGCTCAACTTTCACCATTAAAGGGAGAAGGAGGATAAGTATACTTTGTGGGTGTAGAAGGTGAAGGATCAAAATCTGTATGATGCACTTGACATAAGGTTCTTATCTGAGGATCATCAAGAGAATTTGGGACATTCACAATGGTACAAAACCAAACTGGTAGTCCTACATTCAACACAGGAATGTTCAAAGTGGCCATCAAGGGAACACAAATGTTTCCAAAGGAAGGAAAAAAAAAAAAATCCCCTTAGGTAGGGGTAACATGGTTGGTATCTTCAAGAACTTTGTACATATCATTCTTATGCATAGGTTCGTCCCTCATGGGATTGTTCATGTCCATTAAAGTCTCACACACTAACTCTAGTGAACCAGTGGTACAAAAACACACGGCTTCTAGGAGGCAACTCCATGCTTTCAAGATAAATATTAGGGGTCCTTCCTGATCAACGAAGCGGTTGGTCAACAACCCTGAATCAATGATCCAAAAGTGGTGAAACTGACACACCATAATTCCAACTATACAAAACAACACTCCAATAAAATCCCTAAGAGAAACATTGCAACCAAACAACTTTTCCAAATCTTCAGCCTAGGTGGATGAGGTCTTGAGTCCAAAGTAATGAAAGGAGTGGAAAGAGACCTTTCATACTAAGGCATCGGTTGATTAAGTTATGTGGAATAGTGAGTAAAAGATTGAGAATTATTTATCCCAACCTCCATTAACCATCCTTATCTAGTGCAAGTACCCACGATTCGTGGGGCACCCTCGAGCAGTACTAAAAAGTGTGATATGAAATCTTTTCGAGGTACCATGGAAACCCCCATAGCCACCTCTGAGATACCTAGGAAAATCCATTAAGGTTACCAACTCACATTCAATGTCTATGGGGTACAGTTGACAATATGGATCGAACGTATGGGTAGGGTAACAAAGCCCGAAGATTTGAAAGTGTTGCCTCCCACGGAGGTAAAGACACTAGAGAAACCCCCAATATATGATCTCTCCACTACTCTTAGTCAAGCTTCAGAGGGTAAATCTCCTCAGATCTCCTTCATGCAACCTCTTGTTTAGCTCATGTCTTAGAGGAGGCTCCCAACTATACTTATACAAAAATTGTATTTTAGATTCTCCCTAGCTCAGACTCCTATGTTTGTTCAACAACCTTGGAGATTTATCTCTCCAATCCTAATCCAAGGCCTTAACCCTAAACTTGTTTTTGAACCCTAGAAACAAAGTCTACTACATTTTAATTTTAGAATTCATTTTAGTGGTTGTTTTTACTCAAGGGTTATGGAGGTGAAATCGATGTTATTTGAGACTCTTACAAAAATGAAACTTATAAGAACACTAGCAAAGAATAATTTACACTAATTATTCAAATGAAAAAGAGTTTCACAAAGAAAATTCATGAACAATCCTTCAATCCTTAAAATGCAATATTTTTTTTTCTTTTTCAAAATGCAAAAGAGGCAAACACAATTTTCTTTATTCCTTTTCTTTTGAAGTAATTTTTAGATGAGAAGAAAACAAAAACCTATGTTGCTATCTTTTTATTTTTCAAACAACAATGCAAGGAAATAAAGAGACCTAACTAGCATAAAAACTAAGTGTTTTTAGTTTCTTTCTATCAAAGAAGAACTAACAAAAGATGCTAAAAGAAACTGCAGAATACATGATTCATGCCCCCCCACCCCCCAAATGCAAGCTAAATATAAACCAAGAATGTTATGAAACCAAGAGTAAGGTATTTTCTTTTTCTGTATGATAAAATTTCATACTTCAACAGAGAAAATCCAAAAAGGGACTTAGGACAGCCCAGGTAACTAACCAAACCAAGCACTAAACCCAAAAATAAAAAGATAATTTTTTCAAAAACTCCAATTTAACACAGGTTCACAACTGTGTGTAGTGAAACTTGCAGATATCTACGAGATGTAGAATAGAAACTCATGGATGTAAGTGGGTTGTAGAAAAATAACTCACATATGGCTAGGAAAACTCGGAAAACTAAAAAGCCACTCCAATAAAGAGGGATTCAGGACTTAGAAACATGTTCTACAAGGCTAAAAGACTTTGTAAAAGACTAAAAAACTATCAGAGAAAGAAAAATCAAGAAAGAAATACACCTCAACCAAATTGACCCAACTAGGAGAGTCCCCAATGGAGTCACCAATTCTAATTAAGGGATTTCCCCCCCTGTGATATTGGGTCTAGATCACAACAAAGAAAGAATAAGTGGTAGAGACAACAGTCTCCCCTCAAAGACAAGAACACAAATGCTACAGACAATAACTACTTAAACTAGGAGGAAGTAGGGATATAAAGGAGAAAATAATGTGCACCTTGTTCGCCTATCTGATGTTGATCCCCACTCCAAGTCATTGAAGAGATCCTGATATTCTACTGGAACCAACTTATAAGATAGATACCAAACAAGGGTTGCAACAAAAGTAGTTGTGCAAACAAAATCATGTGCATATTACATGTCATATTCAAAGTAGTCATATAGATGAACATACATTGAAGAAAAAAATTGAGGGAAAACAAACTCTTTTATTATCAAAAAGTGGAAAAGGTAAGTTACAACCTTGTCCAGCCTTTAGGAGCCATCTTGAATCCAATTTTCTGGGTTCCTCCAAGAATCCTCAAGCATCAACTCAACCAATGTAATCTTTCTTCAATGAATTAGATATAAATAAGGATACAACCTATAGTCACATAACATGAGAAAGAAGTGCTAGAAAAGGAGTTTCCAGACTATAGGGGATGTTGCTCAGAGAATTATAGGGAAGGGACGCTTGCTAGATGTTGGCTGCATAAATTTGCATAAAATGACTTGACCTCTCCTTATCCCTCCATGGTTGTTTTATATATGACCAAAGAGGTTTTTGGATTTGAATTCCATTGTGTATGGGAAAGGGTCATTGGGAAATGAGCCCAACCAAAAAACCCACCCATAAACATGCAATTATTTTATTTTTCACAAATTTTGAGGGAATCTACAGGTTGCAGTGTGGAAATTCGTGTATGTCCACATGTTTCACTAGGAAAACCCATGGATATGCTCTTAGGGCATGTTTTTTAAACGATTATTGAGAGGTATTTTGGGGGAAAAGTATAGAAAGCATTGGGAAAGGATTGGGCCATGGAACAAATGCATAGGTGTGGCATTTTTTGATATAACATTAGGGCCTTGGATTAGGCTTGGAGAGATAACTCTCCAAGGAGGTTAAACAAACATAGGATTCTGATTTAGGGAGAGTGAAATAAAACTACCATATAGTTGTAGCTGGGAAAATCCTCTCACGTAGGAGCCAAACATGATGTCACATCAGGAAGAGCCAAGGATATTACCCCTCTAAAGATTTATTGAGCATTGCAAAGATATTGTATTTTGGGGGAATTCATTAGTTCCCATACCTTCCTAAGAGGTGGTGATTTCAAGGCTTAAATTAAGCTTTGTTACTTTTCCTATACGTTTGATCTCGACTATTTATTGTTCCCATGAACGTTGACTGTGAGTTTGTAGCCTTAGTTTCTTTTCCAATGTATTTCAAAGGTCACTGTGGGGGGCTTCCCATGGTACCTGAGGTAAATGTTGTATCATGCTATCAGTACCCATGGAGGGTACCCCGAGAAGTGAGGGTTACTCGTAGTGGGTAGGGATGATAAGTGGAGGTCAGGGTAATTTCTTCTCACTCCTTCATTCATCATCCTCAGGACTTGATCAACCTATGTCTCTATTTTGAAGGCCCCTTTCCACTTTTTCATTTCTTTGTACTTAGGACCTTGTCCACTTGGGCTGAAGTTTTGAAGAATTTATTTGTTCGCAATGTTTCTCTTAGTAATTTTTAGTGGAGTGTTGCTTTGTATAGTTGGCCTTAGTTTGTGTCTGTATCACCTCTTTTGGATTGTTAATTCAAGATGGTTGATCAACTGCTTCGCTAGTCAAGAAGGACCTGTAGTATCTCACTTGAAAGAATGGAGCCACTTATTAGAAGGAATAGGTTTCCATACCATTGGTTTACCGGAGTTAGTGTGTGATACTTTTTTAGGCATAAACAATATCGTAAGGGACAAACCTATGCATAAGAATGATGTGGCCAAAGTTATTGAAGATACCAACCAAGGGATCCCTTATAAAGGGGTTTCTTGTGCTTTTCCATTATTTGGAAACATTGGTGCCACCTTGATGGCCACTTTGAACATTCCTCGGTTAAATGTAGGACTATCAGTTTGGTTATGGACCACTCCAAATGTATCGAATTCTATTGATGCTAACTCGATAAGCACCTTATTCCATGGGCATCGTACATATGTTGTTCCTTTACCTTCTGCATCCATGAATTATACTTCTCCTCCTTCTCCCTATTTTGGTGAAACTCTAGCTAATAGTAACTAGAATTATAAAAGGAATAGAAAGAGAAAGAGTAAGAAGAATAAGTCACCAAATTATGCTAGTCATGTTCAAGACGTGCCACTAGCCTCTACTAGTAATGCTAGGGGGGAATTCCAGTCACTACAAGTCATACCGACATCAAGTCTCCATCCCCTACTAGTCATGATGGGGGGAAAACATCAACCTCTGTGAGTCATTCTTGGGGCATGATTCTAGTCCCCGCAAGTCATACCGGCATCTAGTTACCATCCTCTGCAAGTCATGCTAGGAGTGTGAAACTAGCCTCTGACAGTCATGTTGGAGTCATGTTACTATCCTCTGCAAGTCGTGCTAGGATCTGAAGTCCATTCAATGTGATTCATACTAGAATCAAGTCAACAACCTCTACAAGTGATGTTGAATACAAGAAACCAACTACTGCAAGTTATGATGGGGGAAAGAGTCTATTCAGTGCTAGTCATACTGGAAAAGTGTCTCAAACCTCTATGAGTCATGTTGAAGATCAAAACTTGGCCATTGCAGGTCATGTTGGGGGTAACCCACTAGTTGTTGTAGGTCATGCCGAGGCAATTGATATTATTGAGAAACCTTGATGAATAAGAGGTAAGATCAAGTTTCCTTATAATCTTTGCAAAGGATATCACCTCACTCATTTTTTCCCTGCTATTTCTAAGCTACGGAGATTATGATCCTTGTCCGAAGGCCCTTCTAGTTTCGATTCATATTCAGTTTCCCAAAAATATATTCAATATTTGGTTGATGAAGTGGTTGCATTGATGCAATCTTTGGTCGATACCAGTATTTGTTTTTGGGGTGATGCATCTCTTGACCATGTTGTCTTGCATCCTATTCAATCAGTGGTTGAGGAAGTGTTCATGTCAATGCAATATTTGGTTCATCCCACTCTTCTCTCAGTAAGTGATGAGTTTACCAAAGTGGTCTCATTGATGCAATCTTTATCTGATCCCACTCTTCTTTTGGGGAGTGATGCATCTTTTGACTATGTCTTTATCATTTTTAGTTTAGTACCTTATGAACAAGGGGAAATACACTCTCTTCAAGTATGCTCCCTCCAAGTCCTCGGATGGATTCCATTGATTGGAATGATCTTGTTGAGCCTCACCTTTCTTATTCTGAGCCTTTCCATATAAGGTTTAAATTTAATTCAATGGGAATTTACCGATGTATTGTACATGAAGGATCCTCTACAAGTATTTTATCCTCCTTGGATTGGAAAGCATTGGGTTCTCCCAAGACTTTTTCAGCAACTAGTGAGATGTTGGCTCTCGACAGAAAACCTATTGAATGTCTGGGGATTCTTACTCAGTTCCATATCACACTAAGTGGGGAGACTATCCTAGTCAATCTGTTAGTGGTGTCAAGCCCTTTAGATTTCAATATTTTTCTTCGGTGTGATTATGTATATGTGATGAATGTTGTTGTGTCTACGCTTTTTTGTGTGATTCATTTTCCTCACAATGGAAGTATTTTCACTATTCATAAAATTTCATCTAATGATCACCATCCTAGTTCATCTTTAGCTCATATTTCCCCTTTTTGTGTTCCTATTGTTCGAGTAGATTCTTCAACACCACGGGTGAATTATGTGGCATCTTATCCTCGGTGTTCAATTGCTTCAGAAAAGGATCCTTTACAGTCATGTTGGCCTTCTTGAGACAAGGTATCAAAAATTGATCATGTGTTTTATCCAATGGGGTTATGTGAGCCTTTTATTTCCCATTTTGGCCCAAGTAATTTGATGTTTCCTCTTGAGTTTGATATTACTATTTGTGAGACCTTGAGCCCTGGTATGTGTGTGTTGTCAAGCCCCAGTTTCATGGATTCTTAATTTTCTTTATATAAGTTTATCCATGAAGCTATGACTATGGATCCTCAACCTATTATATAAATTAAAGCTTTATAGGTTGGTTACCAAAGAATCAATTTTCTTGAGCCTAGCAATGGGCTCCACCTGGAGAAATAATGGAAGCATGAAACTAGATATATATGAAATATATATTTAATATTTAATAAATTTATTGTTCGTCGTCTTATCCAATGTACAAAAACGTGTATTAAATACACATAAATGAGTAGGGACATGTATTTTTGTCTATAAAGACGTGACTTTACATTAAAAGTAAAATGATTGCATTAATGATTTAATTAGAAATTAATGACATTGTAATATATGTACATTATATTACAAGTCATCCCTCCCTAAAAAATCTTCGCCCTCGAAGCATAGGAAAGGACGAATGCTTGGATCTAAATTGTTATTTGTAGCTATATTTATCTCTTATGGAAAAAGAAATTTCCTTACGAACCTAAGGAGGATGTCTAATAGGATTATGATCCCATCTTCAAAGTTCACATTCCTGTTGACGTTCATGTTCCCTTTCCCTTCATGTGCTATTGTAATTGAGATATAACCATTTGTTTTGTGATTATGCTCCTCATGGAGACCATTCCACCTTGAAGTGAATTTTATTTTTCCATTAACTAGCTTCGATGATAGTGGGTTACTCTAGAGGGTTGTATCCTCACCTCCACTTGACCAATTGTCAAAATTCTCTTCAGGCTCTTATATAAAATACTTTTCAAATAATGATGCCGCACTATTATCATTTGTTGATGTTATATTATCAATAATAGGTATGGACATTTACATGATGTTTTCTATTGGTTTGGTTGCAACATAGGCAGGAGATTGATCATTCTATCGAATAAAAAATTCTCTTGGGTTGAACATGTTTTCTCTTTGGATGAACATTGCATCTTCCCTTGGAGTGCTAGGTGCTTCTTCACTATCACTGAAAAGTGATACCTTGGGCCTATCCTTCCTTGGATTGGATCTATGTGAATGCATGTGGATCCTTGAACTTTGATTGACATTCCTTAGAGTCAACAATGATGTTGTACTTACTTGAACATTTTTTTCTTTAACACACAAAATAGATATTCCATTTTGAAGAGAAGGAGATCCCCAACATCATCCAATAGACATTTCAGGCTTTTCCAGAAGAGTTCCAAATGTATTTTTTATAGTTTGCGATGTAGTAACCATTATATTTTGTTGAGTGTGTTTCTCATAGGTTCGTTTCCCAAAAGTTGGAGTTGATACACCACCAAAACCACTAGAATCAACTTGCTACGAATGGACAAAATTACCAAAAGAAAATGCACCATTCTTGTTCACCAACTATTTTCTCTCGTCGATGTGCACAAGTTGTAATGTATTCATATTTACCATGTGGTCCATTGATTTCCCTTTGATTAACTCTCTAATGGCATGACAATATTGAAGAACGAACACCTCCAAATTTTTTAGTTGACAAAAACCTTATGAAAGCTTCTTTAGTTTCTCACACCATTCATAGTCTAGAACTTTTAAACTTGATAATTGACCAAATCGATATGGAATATTATCTAAATTGTTACACCATTTCAATGAAATATGTGTGATAAAAGAGAGGTTTCAAAACCCATGGGGTATTGTTTGTAGAGACCAACAACCTGAAAAACCCAAGATTCGCAATAGCTTCAATTCTCCAATGATTTTTGGAATGATTTTTAAATAATTTAAATCTAATTCAGCAAGTCATGTTAAGTTTTGTAATATGAAGGGAATATTTACTATGCTTTAGAAAAATGAAAAGTTCAATAGTTTCAATGATGAATGCTTCTCGACATTATATGGAAGTTCTTCTAATTTTGATAAACCTTTAAGATTGAGTTCTTGTAGAGAACTCAATGATCCTACCGGAAACTCAGTCAAACTTGAAAAATAATCCCTTTCCAATATCCATAAAGACTGAAGCTTTGTAATTCAATATGGAAGTTTCTCTATAGAACAACAATTTCAAAGAGATAGTGCCTGCAAACTATTTATTTGATCACCCAACTCTTCTGGCAGATGTTTAAACTTTTGAAAGTTGACCAACCTTAGTATTCACAAATATATAAGTTGTTGAAGATACATGGAAGAAATTTCAAAGCTATGGGAATGAAACCTTGCATCAAATTCCATGTCTCTCAAACTTTAAGGCATCTTAGATAGCTTCATGTCATTGGGTTCATAACTAAGGTGTCTCAATTGCTTGAACTTTGACTCATTAAATGGAAGCTTCACATTTGTGTCACATGCAAATATGACAATTGCTCATTGTATGTTTTTGACCTTTCAATAGGGCCAATGAGGCACGCCATATCTATGGAAAATGATCTTTAGAGATATGGAGCTTATTCACAACTTTTAAGCGACTTCAGTTTCCGGAACATGGAAATATTGTGCACAGTTGGACGATTGAAGCTGGAATGTTCTTTTCCTATATTATGAAACACTCTTCAGGACTCATTTACTAGGTGGAGCACTATTAGTGGCATTCCATGGGTTGAGTGTAGGATTTTTGAATGCTTTGCTATTATTAAAACTCGTTTGCTGAGGAAATTTGTTGGTAAAAGGTCCACGAAAGAATGGATCAAATATCATGCTCATTACCACTCCTTCTTGTGTTCTAACCAAGACGCATTCATGAGGAAGCTCATAGACCTCTTTGGCATGAAACACATTGCAATGCCTCAGGAAATGTTTCATGTATTCTAGATTTATAGGAGGAAATTAAATCACCTCTGGCACTAAATTGCGTTGTGGTCCATCATTTCCAATACTACAAAATCTCACTTGCAAGACTACATGAGATTTCTCCCCTTGATAGGAGTACACCTTCAATATTGTGTCTTTGAAACCAATTGTATGTATATTATTCTACATAAGCTAGCAAGATTGGCACTGTGGATTAGGCTACAGTATCACCCAATCCATCAGATTATTTGCAAACAACTATGAATATAATTCATACGAGGATGAGAAATCTTGTTATCAACCATCTCTCATTGCCTTCCCTTGCAGGCCTTGTGAGAAAATCCTAGTTTTAGGGAAAATTTGATTTTGTACTAATGCATGATTATCTAAGTCCATGTCACTCGTATAAGCCATTGTTTGATGACCTGAATATCTATCATTCGATGGAAGCAATGTTTCATAATCCATAGACACGTGGTTTTGGGGATCAATCTGTGAGGAATCAGGATTGTTAGGATTATCCATGAAAGGAGCACCCTGATAAGAATCAACATAGAAGGGATCCCAAGAAATAGTAGTTTCAGTTTCAGGATTTCCATCGAAATTTATTTTTTCATCAGAGAGGACATTGTCCCAATCTAGTTCATTGTGTTAACATATAAGATTGTAAGGGGGTGTTTTATACCTTAGGAGATGGTCCCTTGGAGAAAAAGTGAAAGAAAGTGGGCTAAAAACCCACTTTTTGACTATTATCCAAAGTCGGGGCCTTGATTTGATGGATTGGTGCGATGTGTTAATATGCACATAGATCTGAGCGGCTGATATTTGCGTGCTCAGATCTACAGCCCACAGTCCATATCAAACCCCCCCGCTCTTCTTCCTTTAATGGGGGGGTCCAAGAAGGTGTTTTTCTGGCATGGCCCCCCCACCAATGTGTCATATTCTTATCAACTCAGACCCCCCACACTAAATTACTTACCGCTACCCACCCCCTCCAAGATAAACCTCTTACCACCGCCCAATATTGTCATCCAATCCTACCAACATCTGTCCTCCACTCACATCCTCGCGCGCCTGTCACTCTCTCCCACTGTGACATCTTCCCCACTCTCCTTTCGACATGTGTCTCCCACTCCCACTCCATGTCGCCTCCACCGAGATTATCGTGTACCTCATGACCCCTCACACACCTACCTCCATGTCCTTTCTCCTTGCCACATAATCCTTTTGTGCCTTTACACCTCATCTCTCGCGTATTAGAGCCCATGCACTCCCAGTCATATCTCTTCCCTCTGCAACATTCCACATGGTCGTCGATTACCCACTACTCTGTGTTGATTTGTGCCAGTCCTCTCACCATCTCCCTATCATCAAACATCCATGTTTGTCCGCCAAATCCTCCCTGCAAGCATCCAACAAAGCTCCAGATGGAAAAGAGCAAAGAGAGGCCGCCACATTCTCCAGGTGTAGAGTTGACTTGGGTCATCCTGATCCCGATGAAGACAGTTAATGAAGGTGAGGAAGGTTGGTGAAACCTTGTCTCACTACTCACATGGAAATCCATGCCAGACTGTTAGCAAGTCAGTTCTTCTGCAAGTTCCTACTAAAACACGATTGCGTCTAACAGAAGCTCACTTCTAACAAAAGAATGCATGCACAGTCTTCTAGATAACATGTAGATGTAAAGCCTTGAATGCAAAGAATCGAGAACACCTCTTCTATCAATGGTGAATTGTTCTAAGTATATAGGAGTCATTTTAATATTTTTTAGGGTCGATGGTTGAGCTAGGCTCCCGTATTTTGAAGTTTTGACGAAGCTCTAGTTCTCTTGGTTATGTATTTCTATTTGAGACTTCTTGTTTAATGAAAGTCAGTTTCCTTTTCATTTCTCTGTAACAACTGTGTTAGAACACTCGGGCATGGATGTTCCAGTCGAGGGTAGTTATGTTGTTGTGATGAAGGTTTGATAATAGGGGTATCTTTACTAGTTTTAATCAGTTTCCTCTGTTATATTTCCCCTCTTACACTGAATGGATCAGGCATGGATGATCCAGTCAATTTTTCGTAGCTCCATCATGCTGCAGGTTTGATCATGGTGCTTATGTGACTGTGTTGTTTGTACATGTTTCAGTGTCGAAAACTTAGGCTTAAGAGTGATCCTGAGTCTGAGCTTGTCTTCTCCAAGTTGTTGGAAGGTCAGATTCCCATAACAGTCTCACTCATTTTCCTCCTCAAGTTCTTCCTCCTACTCACCCTTACTACAAATTACTGACTGGAGTTGAATCAAGACCTCACCTGCGTGTGCATGTTGGTCCAGTTTTTTGAGTTAAAATGATATTATCCTGAGTCTGCGCCCATTTGACCTCCTTAAAATTATTCATTGTGACATACAAACTGATGGTTACTGGTCTTACCTTCGATGCAATCCGAGGGTGACTTCTAGTGCTAACACATTGTCCTCAGTTGTTTTCCCTACATCAACTAGAAATGGATTGTGATCTATATTAATCTCCTGATCATTCAAAATGTTATTGGATTATGAGATAATTGACTCTAGGATGGGATCAACTAAGACTTTTATTTTGATTTTTTGGAAAGATGATTCTCCTGAGTTAGATGGTGCTTGGGAGGGGTTTTCCTTTTTGGGAAATTTACTACATTCCTTCTCTGATTTCTTTGCGGCATCCTCATGTTCATAATTGTATTTTTCAAATACTTTATTTATTGACTCAATGAATTGATTCTTAAATTCATCAATAATGATGGTTATATCTATGGAAGATGTATCCATGATATATACACAAGTGGATCTGGTAATGTTTTTCCCAAACTCTGATACCACTTGGAAGCATGAAACTAGATATATATGAAATATATATTTAATATTTAATAAATTTATTATTCATCGTCTTATTCAATGTACAACAACATGTATTAAATACAAATAAATGATTAGAGTCATGTATTTCTATCTAAAAAGACATTAATTTACATTAAAAGTGTAATTATTACATTAATTATTTAATTAGTAATTAATGACCTATGCATAATCCATAAGGCTATGTGTTTCTCTGTACATATTGTACTTTTAGGATTTCTTGTTTTCAAGTTATGTATCCCATAATACTTAAATTTTATCAAAGGTTTCTATATTGGAATTATTAACTTCTGGACAAGTGTTTTTGGTCTTATATACAGGAATTTGAAGACATTTTTCTTTGGTACCTATTCTTCCATGTCAATTCGTTCTAACAAGTAATGATCTAAAAACTAGCATATGTTGTCATACTTATAAACAGAAGGCAATGTGAAACGTGTGCTTGTTTGTCATTGATGGTGAAGATCAGCATGATCATTCACACAGTGATGATGGCATGGAAAGATCAAAATCCTAAGCTCAGGAGGAGGAGCAACAGTGATCGTTGGATCACCCATCCTAAATTCCTGATGGTCGTTAGATTTGAATTAAGACAGGAGGAGCATGCAGAAGAGGAGAAAAGATCTTAGGCGTCAGATATGAGCAAGAAGACTGACCATTGTCGGATCCAGAAGAAGGAGAACGATCTTTAAGTACAAGATGAAGTGGCATTACAAAGTCCCGAAAGCAGGAGGACCATTTATCGAAGAAGGAAACATGGTGAAAGATCAGGGCATGAAAAAAACTATGTTTCAAAATTTTGCAGATTGGGAAATCGAAAAGGAGGAGGTTCTCTAACCCCTCAAACTTGCGATATGCGAAATCATGATAAAAAATCCTGATCGTTGGATGTAGACTACACGTGGCGAGAGGTCATCTTTTCGCTGACTAGAAAGTCAAAGGAAGGAGGAGCTATATCCTTTGAAATTGTGAAACATGAAACCATGATTCAATCTGAGTCTTTTATCAAGGGAGAGCGTGGATAATTGATCGGACTCCATTTCGGATTTTTGGTGATCACGACATGGAGAGTCAAGACGCCTCATCACGATATTCTTGAAATCGTGAGTCATGAAAGTGATTTATGGATAAGTGCTTGGTCACACCCGTGGGCACATGAAGAAAGGATCTTGCAAGTTGCAAGGCTCCATTTCATGATCGGGAGTTGGAAGAGTTAGAGTTCCTTGCAACAAAATTCGTGAAACACGAAATTGCATAGAGCCTATTGGTGTAGCCAGTGGTCATCATCGGTGGTCATGAAAAGGGAAGGTACTAATTGCTAAGCCCTATTTTCAGAGATCGCGACATGGAAATTTGAGATGCCTCACTGTTGGCACAGGAGTAGACCTAGGGTTCACTCCAAGAGTGCACCAACAAGCCCTAGCTACTGGCCCTTCTGGCAACACCTGCGAAGCAGATGTAGTCTCACCCGAAGCAACTAAGAGGGGGGTTGCAGGACAGAGATGTATACAACCAGGGGAATATAAAGTGGAACTTAATACAACAATAATACAACATTCACATATCTCTTATTAGCTAGATCTACTCTGCGCAGCTATAAATCTGATCTAACACAATAATGAAAATAACAGTATAACAATGATAGATATCTAGGCATCAATCACACATATGACACAAAATATACGTGGTTCATCCTCTCTCTAGGGCTACGTCCACAGAACTATGATTATGATATATTAAGATAAATATTATAGTTCTAATATGCGCTCTTAGTCAGCATATCTTCTCTCTTCTTCTCTCTGTCTCCCACCTTCCTGTGCACCCAGCTGCAGGACTTGATCTGTGCACCCAGTTGATGATATTACAATACTAGAAGGCTCTCACACTCAACACTCCCCTCTCTCATAGTACAATAATCTCTCAACCAACAACAATCAATATCAATACCCAACACTAGTACCGACCCGACCTAGGTCCTCTCAACCTCTATTTATACATTATAGTTCCTCACCGACATCCTTAGGTCGAAACCTAGGTATCAAAACCCTAATTACCCAAAACCCTAGGTGTCTAAAACCCTAGGTCAACTTGACCCACCTTTTCAAGGATTCTCCAGCCTATCTTAACTCCCTTCTCGCATGGTGTTCCAAAGAATCCAATTGTGGATTTCTCTGCTTGCTAAGTTGTCCTCGATCCATATTCCTTATTGATCTGTCATCCTTGATCTCCTAATCCAACGTCTTGGTTTTCCATACTTATTTCTGGCTTTTCTCCTCTTTTGCTTACTTCAACCCAATGACAGTCACTACGTCTCCCACGTAGTTCGCGTTTGACCTTTTCTTCTTCGATCTTCGCTTCCTTCCATAAGCAAGGGCCAACAGGCCCCCGACACTCACCTGTGACTCATCCCAAGGCACTTCAGATCTGATTCTTCCATTTCACTCTGACTTTGGACTACACAATGCAACCTTTTCTTTCTGCTTTATGCCTCCTTCCCATCCTTATGCAGACTATCTTTTTTATGTCTAGTACCCAGTTTCAACTGCACCTAGTACCTAGACCCTTTTTCTCCTTTCTTTTACTGAGAGCTGCGAGATAGCTGGTTGTCATAATACAACTTTAGCTGACTCCCATTCACTAATCCTTCTTTCCATTCTCCCTTCAATGTCTTCATCTACGAAGCTCCTCCTTCTGTAACATAGGTGATCTCATATGGTCCAAGCCAATGCATTTTGAACTTCCCTGGATGTCTAATAAATTTACTGTCATACACCAGTACTAAATCACCTTGCTTAAATGCCTTCTTCTTGATGTGTTTGTCATGATAGGCCTTCTCTCTTTCCTTATGTACCTGCTGATGGAATCCTGCAATAAATCTGTCTTCTTCTAGTTCATCTAGATCGGAAAGCCTCTCATGAACAATTCGAGTATAATCCATACTTGTAAATGAAACAATTCTTAAGCTTGGTACCAAATACTCCATCAGGACAACAAATTCGAGACCATAAACCAACTTGAAAGGGGGCTTCATTGTTAATTTCTTGCAAGTGGTTCTATAAGCCCAGAGTACTGCTGGTACTCATAAATCCCAGTCATACCTGTTCATACTACAAATCTTTGTCAATGTTGTCTCCAAGATTTTGTTGAATGCTTCAACCATTCTGTTTGCTTGTGGATGGTAAGGTGTACTCTTCTGATGGTGAAATGAAAATTCTTCAGTCATGGCTTCAACTGTCTTGTTGATGAAATGAGTGCCTTGATCACTCATAAAGGTCTTAGGGCATCCAAACCTGGTTATTATGTCATCAAATATAAAACGCATAGTTGTAGTTGCACTATAGTCCTTGACTTCTCTTTCTTCATCCCATCTAGTCAAGTATGTTGTCGCAGTGATGATGTACCTTGCTCCTGTGTGCTTTCCTGGTGGGTTTATAGGTCCCACAAAGTCAATGTCCCAATTTTCAAATTCTTATAGGGTCATTTGCAGTGCTAGTGGAATTTCATCTCTTTAGGATGGCTTTCTAACTCTCTGGCATATGTCACAGGCTCTGGTATACTCTTTAGCATCTCTGTGTAAAGTAGGCCACCAAAGGCTAGCTCGCAGAACCTTCTGTGCAATTGCTTTCCTTGCATAATGTCCTCCTGTGATGCCTTCATGAGCTTATGTGAGGATCAGTGGGTTCTCTGCCTCCATCAAACATCTTCTTAGTATATCATCAGGGCCCATCTTATATAGCTGACCAACTATCAGTGAAAAGTCTGCAGCGCACACCACTAGCTGTTTCTTCTGGGAAATTGTATACTCACTTGGAGCCATTCCTGTTGACAGGAATTGGACTATGTCTGTGAAGTGGTTATACATATTCCTAATGGCGAGCAGCTGTGCATCTAGTAGTGTATCCTCCAGACTGGTGGGTTCTTCACCATGTTCCAACCTCGATAGGTGGTTGGGTCCCTTATTCATTCTTCCTAGATTAACTATGATCTCAAAATCATATTCTTGAAACAGGAGAATCCATCTGCATATTCGCCCCCCCAACACTGGCTTGTTGACTAGATAATTCAACGCAGAGTGATCAGTAAACATTTTAAAGTGTCCTCCTAGTAAGTAATGGTGGAATTTTTGCAGCACATACACCATGGCTAATCCTTCTCTCTCTGTAGTAGTGTAATTGATTTCAGCTATAGATAGCTTTCTGCTGGCAAATGCTAATGGATGGTCGATCTCCCCTTCTCCAGGTTGTGCCAATATTTCTCCTAATGCAATAGAAGACGCATTGACATGCACATGAAATTATCTGCTCTAGTCTGGAAAGACCAGAATGGGCGCAGTCACCATCTTTTGTTTTAGTGTGTCGATGCTCTGTTGGCATTCGTCTGTCCAACCAAACTGACAGTCTTTCTTTAATAACTACTCCATTGGTACAGTAATCTGAGCATATCCTTTGATAAACTTCATGTAATAGCCAGTATTTCCTAGTATAGTGCACAGTTGTTTGATTGAAGTAGGAGGCAGTAAGTCGACTATAATTGCAATTTTGGATGGATCAACCATCAATCCTTGCTTTCATACAATATGTCCTAATAATACTCCAAATGGTGAGAAGAATATGCACTTCTTCAAATTTAAAGCAATTTGACACTGCATGCATTTGTGCAACATTAGTCTTAGACATTCATTATGATTTTTTAGCAAACTAAAAATAGTCCAGTCATCAAAATAGGCTTCTAAAAACTTATGCAAGAATTCTTTGAACGCTTCGACCACCACCCTAGAGAAGATGGCTAGAGCATTCTTCAGTCCAAATGGCATCACTGTGTATTGGTAGGATCCCCATTCTATGGAAAATGTGGTCTTGTGGTGATCCTCCTTCGCAATCCGGATCTGATGGTATCCTGAAAACCCATATGTAAAAGAATATACCTCCTGGCCTCCCACATTATCCAACACTTCGTCTGTGAATGGTGTAGGGAAAGGATCATGCAAACAAGCATCATTCAGCTTCCTCAGATCTATGTAGATCTTGATCTCGCCTGCCTTCTTTTCTTGCATTACCATAGGGTGATCCACTCCGACTCTTTGATAGGTTCAATAATCCCTACTTCTAACATTCTGTCGAGCTCAATCTTCACTTTTTCCTTATATTTTGGGTTCAATCTATAGGGTCTTTGCTTGACTGGCTTCGCATCTAGTTTCAAAGGTATTCTCATTTCTCCCATAGTTCCTTTGATACCCTTCATATCAGTGAACTTGGTTGAAAACAAGTCTTGATACTCGTGCAATAATTCTCTAATTTTGTCAATGGTAGCAGCATCCCAGTAATCTCTGACATTGGCAAGCTTTGGTGCCTCCTCTATCCCAATATTGACTTTCTTTATCTTGATCGGTTGTCCAATGAATGGAAACTCAACTCCTGGTCCTTCCACATCCCTGTGGACTCCTGTCTCAACAATGTTTACCTTCCTCAGATCATCATCTGTGTCAGAATTAATGTTATAACATTCTTGTAGTTTCTAGAATGGCACAGTCCATTTGTCCTCTTCTTTCTCCAAAGGGAGGCTAGATGCCTCCTTAAATACTTTCTGCCTCACAATATGTAGTGCTTGATCTACTGAAGGGAATTCACTTTCAAACAAAAAGGTGGCTACAAAATTATGAAGCATACCTTCCCAATCTGCAGTGATTAGGTGCAGTTGCGCTTGAAGGTACCAGTTAATAGGGGTCGTGTCCAGTGTGTTAATGAATCTGTGTACCCATTCTTCTCAAGGGATGTCACTCTAGGATTCTTCGCAGCTTCACACATGGTCCTTTGGGTATCTTCGACCTGTGTACCTCACTTCGTAGATTCCTACCTGTGCTAAGAATCACGTTGTCATCAAGGTTTGGCATTGTGTCTAGTATATAATATTGATTTTGTGCATCCCCCACCATCTTGTTGGTGTATCTTTCAGGGCCTCATCCATAGCCAACAACCTCTGTTGTGCTGGTACACTTGTTTCAAAATCTGAGAGGAAGGCTTCTAGAGGGTTCAGACCATCAAAGGTAGGCAAGTTACTTATTGTTGTACTAATCCAGCGAACTTCTCTGGTCAGTCGAGCACATATCCTTGTGGATACTTCATACATCTGATTCTTCTAGTTCTCTAATGCTTCTTTTGAATTTGATGAACATGCGTTGTCACTTCACCAACTTAGATTTCCATCGGGAGTAGGGTTGATATAATATTGATGTCTGGGTGTTAATTTATATATGTTTTCCAGCTCATATGCGTGATATTCTTCTCTGATGGGCTCTGTATATCGTGAACCCTCATCTGGATCTAAGGGTGCAATGACCCTAAGGCCAGCTCTTTCAAATGTCATGTGTCTTTTCTTTAAATCAACCACAATAGAATTGTTGAAGGCCCAATCAATTCCTAGCAATGCAGGGTAAGGGAAACTATCATCAACAATTTCAATTACCTCAAAATCTGCAAAGGTCCTAACTCTGTCGATGTCCACAGGGACATGCTCTAATCATCCAAATGGGCTAATGGCTTGTTGATTAGCCATTATAATCCTGATAAGGGAACGGATCAACTTCGTTTTTCTCATTAGTGCCCACGTTTGCTTCGTCATGACATTGACCTTCAACCCTAAGTCAAGGACCACATAGTCTATATCATACTCTCCTATTTGAGCATTCGAATGTAATTCTTTGTTTGTTATTCTCTTCTTACCAATATAGTGTACTTCCCTGTTCAGTAAGGGGTCTACCTTTCCTAGCTCATACTGCCTGATTAGGTTCTGTAACTCTTGCACAACATTCTCATCCCAAATTAACTTTAGACAAGTGTACAAAAATTCGATGAGTTTACTTACCTCTTTTCCTTTTTTCGATGAAGTTGATTGATCAAATGTCAGAGGAATTCCATACTCTTATATTTCTGGTCACATTTTATATGAGGATCCTTGGTCCCCATTGAAATCCTGTCTTGCTTCCTTGAATATTTGTCTTTCTTTTCTTGCATCAAAATCCTGAGTCTTCTCCACAACTTTCCTAATACCTGACTCTCCTGAGATCTTTCTTTGGATTGTTTTATCTTCTCCTATAGCAACTCCTCCTTGAGTAATAACAACGACTCTAGGTTCTATTCTGCATAGTTCAACATATATCAGTTGCACTTGTGGGTTCTATTGGGGTCCTCGTCTTTCCTTAAGCTTAGCTAGCAACACAGGTCATTCTTCTATGACATGCTCTAAAGAGTTACAATAACTGCAGGTTGTGCAAGGATTCTGACAATCCCTTGCCAAGTGTCCTGGCTGCACGCAATTATAACATATTATTTGTCCTCGGCCTTGACCCATACCTCCTCCTCATCCTCTTTCTCTGTATCCACCACGAGGATTGAATTTTCCTCTCCCTAGAGAGTTGTACTACGGTGTGTTTCCTTCTTGTTGTACTTCGCCTTGAATATTGTATATGTCCCTCAACCTTTCATGCATGAGATCGTAAGATATACAATATCGATCATCATGCCCCACTGATTTATAGAATGTACAATACACGTTTTTGGGTGTTTGAACATACTTCTTCATGTAATAGCACTCACCTGGGCGATGCCTATTTCTGCATATATCTCACAGGGTAGGTTAACTTGCTTCAAGGGGCTCGGTGCTCCTGAGGCCAAATACTCATGAAATAAGTGATAGTGTTACTTATCATGACCTTCAAATGTGAATCTTACACACCATATATCTTCTCTTTTGTCCTTCCCCTTGTCCTTCTTCATATCCTTGACCTGTAGAGACAAACTAGTTAGCTGGCTCAAGATCTAGCTCATGCCTAAGCTAGATTCTCCCATATGTGTTGATTCAAGCTTCATGGTGATCTCCAAAACTTCTACCTGCGATGCAATATTCTAATGCATCAAAGGGAATATGATGTGTGGTAACAACACCATGATGAACCATTCTTTGTTTTGTTCATCAGGGGTCTGAAAAGTTAATTGGCCTGTTAGGGTCTTGAATCTCTAGTCGAACTCCCAAACAGGTTCTGCTACCTTTTGTTTGATCTCTTTTAGCTCTGTAATACATTGTGACTCTAAATTAGTTTTCTTAAAATCTACAATCAACACATTCTTTATCTCGTTCAGTGGCTTAGGCTATGTCATCCCTTGGACAAGTTTCATGTACTAGCTCAGCGCGCAGTCCCTTAGCGTAGTGTTGAACTGTGTTCTCTTGATGGCTTCATCGGTGATACTTTTAATATTCCACACGGCCTCACACAGGAACCAGTGTTGATTGGTATCCTCAGATCCATCTCCCTTGAAGATAGTAAGCCTCATCTCATCTGCCATAAAGTTCCCTAGGCTTCCTATCTAAGTATAGGTCGAGTTGCTAATAATAGCACTCTGAAGACTCTGGTGGTTCTGTCTATTCTGGCTGCTTGGTTCTATTGAAACACCATGAGGGTTAATGCTACTTACTTCAGTAATCTGCGCAGTTCCTGAGGTTTCTGGCTCACTTTGGTAAAGTTCTCCAGCTTTCCCTTATGTTGTTCTGGTGGGTTCTGAATGTTCTTTGTTGGTTAGATCTATCTCTTCTCCACTATAGAAACCCTCTTCTCTGTAGTTTTTCTTAAATAGGTTCTCAAGGTGAACCCCTCTGAATACTCTTCCACTGCGTGTATGTCTAGCTTCTGTGTCACTGTCGTTGTCTAAATTTTTGAACATTAGCCCTTTCAGGTCCAGCCAATCTACTGTATCTTCAATACGTTCTTTTCATGCAACAACATCTTGATTCTCAGCTTTAGAAAGTGAAATTTTTTTCCTCTGGGTCCTTTGAAAAAGTATCTCTTGGCTTGGCTATATGATTCTACCCTATAAACAACAAATTCAGTGATATAACCTCCAATGGTACTATCAAACCAATGATCTACTACTCTAGATACAGCGTTGTCAACTCTCTTGACCTTCTGGATCAATGTTGATGCCCAAACCATAGGAGGTCTAGATATGATCTCGAACTGGGTATTGACTAACCTAGCCAACCACTCAAACAACTCCTGGTGGATTCCTCCAAAGAAGATCTTGTGAATGTCGATGAAGATGTATCTTTGTATCCAATCTTCAGTACTTAATTTAGGGTTTTTGTTCTCGGCTTCGATGAAGTCCCTCTCTTGATCCTTTATCCACTTTTGAATGTCTTTATTCGATGGGAACCACCTTGAAATTCCCTTACAAAGATTCTTTTCCGGGCAATAGAACCATTTGTTGGCATAGGGGCAGACCCAAGGTTCACTCCAAGATCGCACCAACAAGCCCTAGATACTAGCCCTTTCAGAAACACCTGCGAAGTAGATGTAGTCTCACCTAAAGAAGCTAAGAGGGGGGTTGCATGATAGATTTGTCTACAACCAGGGGGATATCAAGTGGAACTTTATACAACAATAATGAAACATTCACATATCTCTTAGCAGCTATAAATCTGATCTAACACAATAATGCAAATAATAGTATAACAATGACACAGATCCAGGCATCAATCACACATACGACACAAAATATACGTGGTTCACCCTCTCTCTAGGGCTACCTCCACAAAACTGTGCTTATGATATATTAAGATAAAGCTTATAGTTCTGATTTTCTCTCTTAGTCAACAGATCTTCTCTCTTCTTATCTCTGTCTCCCACCTTCCTGCACACCCAGCTGAAGATCTTACAATACCAAAAGGTTGTCACACTCAACACTCCCCTCTCTCACAGCACAATAATATCCCAACCAACAACAATCAATATCAATACCCAACACTAGTACCGACCCAACCTAGGTCCTCTCGACCTCTATTTATACATTATAGTCCCTCACTGACAGCCTTAGGTCGAAACCTAGGTATCAAAACCCTAATTACCCAAAACACTAGGTGTCTAAAACCCTAGGTCAACTTGACCCACCTTTTCAGGGCTTCGCTAGCTTGTCTTTTCTCCCTTCTCGCATGGTACTCCAAAGCATCCAATGGTGGTTTTCTCTACTTGTTGAGTTTTCCTCGATCCATCTTCCTTGTTGATCTGTCATCCTCGATCTCCTCATCCAATGACTTGCTTTTTCGTACTTCGCTCTGAATTTTCTTCTCTTTTTCTTACTTCGACCTAGTGATGGTCACTGTGTCTCTCACATAGTTTGTGTTTGACCTTTTCTTCTTTGATCTTCGCTTCCTTCCATAACCAAGGGCCAACACTCACCACAAGATATCCGAAATGCGAAATAAGAAATCACTTTCTGATTAGCCTGTGGTCATAGCCAGTGGACACATGGGATAAATGTGAGATCCTGTGGATGTAATCCAACAGTGCTGGTTATTTGGGAATATGATCAAAGGACCACTGTTTCTCTTCATGATTAATTGTTCACTTACAATTCAGTTAGCAGAACCGAATCATGGTTCTTGGACGGTTGGCAATTCAGCTACTGAAGCATTTTTTTCCCTGGGACATTCAAGGTGTAACTAAAGTGGCTGGTGTGCATAAAATGAAATATGCCATGACTGTGTAAGGTTGGTTGTTCTGAATGAAAAATTAGTTGAACTATAGAAAGGTAAAATTACAGTATGCACAGTGTGAAGAAAAACTCAGAGATGAGGAACAAAAATTGAACAGAATAGAATAGGTGAAGAGATCATAATGTGCATATATCAAAGAGCATGAGAAGAACAGAGAAATAATAGATAGAAAGAGACAGCAATTCAAGACAGGTATGAACAAAGAAGAAGAATAGTGAAGTAGAGAAGAATTACAGAACAATGAAGAAATGGTAAGAATTGCTATATCTGTATTGTTGGTTATTCAATCATTTATTTATAATCAGAGAGGTAGTGTGGTGCTAGGGAGGACTGTGGTCCTCTGATATGCAAGTTGATTCTTGAATATTGGGAGTTGTAGATTCCATCTAGTTGTGGCTAGAAAACAAGGTGGCAGGGTGGTTCTTGGGAAAACACAGAGTTTTCTGTATGCAAGTTGGTGCTTGTATAAGTGGAAGTAGGTGCTTCCATCGAGTTGGTGTTGGAACACTCAGGGAGTTGGTGCTTCCTTCTAGTGGGTGCTAGAGAAATCAGAGAGTTGGTGCTCTCAGCAAGTTGGAGCTTGTAAAACATAGGTACTATCCTCACATTGAGTTGGTGCTCAAATATAGATGATGTACATAACTTAAAATACTGCCTATCATTTCGAAGAAGAAGAGGTTTGCTCTCTTTATGGGTTTCCTCGTGAAAATTTGTCTCTGTGTATATATTGTGTGTGACTGATGCTCATTATTTATGTTGTCCATATCTTGTATAATATTGATGGTTACTTGGAGAACATTAAAAAATTGTTTAATAGTCTTAAAATTGTTTAAGCACAGTAACAACTGATTCACCCCCCCCCTCTCAGTTGTCTTAGTAATTTCAAAAATTGGTATCAAAGCAGGTTTCTTTATTTAAAAGGTAGATCTATAAGCTTAAACATGACAAGTCATGAAGGGACTTCAGCCACTAAGCCTCTTCTGTTTGATGGAACACTTTTTTCCTTCTAGAAGGTTAGAATGAGAACATATTTAATGGCCTTAGGTCCTGATGCTTGGGATGTAGTAGAGACTAGATATACAAATCCTATTGTGCTAGCTTCCAAGGATGATAAGTTAGAGTTTAGCTTTAATTCTAAGGGAATGAATGCTCTCTTGAATGGACTTACTGAAGCTGAGATTGTAAAGGTGATGCATCTTGAAACTACCAAAGCAATGTGGGATAAACTTATTAGCAGTTATGAAGGAAATGAGAAAGTAAAAGATGCCAAGCTTCAAACATATAGATTGAAATTTGAACAACTAAAGATGAATGAAGATGAAACGGTTAGCAAGTATTTTTTAAGAGTTGAAGAACTTGTGAATTCCATGAAGGGTCTTGGTGAGAAGATTGAAGAATCATTTTTAGTTCAAAAGATTTTAAGATTGTTGCTTGATAAATTTAATCCAAAAGTCTCTGCAATAGAATAACTAAATGATCTTAAAACTTTGTCCATTGATCAACTCCTAGGAACTCTAATTGCATATGAAATGAGAATTAGCAAAGACAAATCCATTACTAGAGAAGTATATTTTAAAGAAAACAAGAATACTGATTCATAATTAGATGATATTGAGGCAAAATTTGTAAGGTTAAAGAAAGGATCAGGAAAATATCAAGGAAAGTTTCCCTTCAAATGTTTTAACTGTGGTAAGATATGTCATTTTGCGTCTAAGTGTCCTCACCAGAAAAGGACCAGAACTCTGATGATGGAAAGAAATACAAACTTAAGAAATATAGTAAAAAGAAAAGTTTGTGTGCAAACAATGACAATTCCTCAGAAGACATAGATAGTGATTCATCATGTGAAGACAAAGTGAATGATTTTATGCTTATGGCTATGGGAGATCTTGATGATGAATACACAGGAGGTGAAATGGATGACGAAGAAGCTATGGTAGATATGGAAGGTGAATTAATCAGTGCCTTGGAAGAAATTGACAGACTCAGATTTAAGAAGAGAAAACAAAAACAATTATTGATGCAGTTTAAAATGAAAGATAAAAAACATGATGAAGACTTTGCTCTACTAAAAGTTGAGTTAGAAGAGGAAAAGAAAATAGAGGACATTCTAAAACAACAATTATCAGAGAAGAAAGCGAGGTGTGAAGCCTTAGAAGAAGAGATAGTAAAAACCAGAAAAGAAATGGAGAAGTTTAAGGCATTGTATCACCAAAATCTATCAAGTATTAAAGCTTCAGAAGGATTAACCTCCATTCTAAATCAACAAAGGAATCCAAAGTTAAAAGTTGGCTTGGGCTATGAAGAAGGATCAAGTAGTGATCAGCCATGTAATACAAAACCCATCAATTTTGTCAAATCTACAATCATTGACAACAACCACTCTATAGAAACAAAGAAAGAAAATCAGCCACCAAGAAGGAATGAAGAAAAAAGTACCATAACCAAATATGTAGATTATAGAAATTATCAGCATGGAAGAAATCGACCCTTTCAAAGAAGACAATCCTTTTCTAGGTACAAAGGATTTTTCTATGGATATTGTTTTTTTTGTTCTAACTTTGGTTACAAAGCTATAACTTGTTCTTTAATATTTAGATATGAGCAATCAAGTTATGCAAGGAATAATTATCTGCCACAACAAAGATTGAGACAACCAAGCGACAAACAACCACAGATTATAAATCATGTGATGGATGGGAGAAGGACACAGGTGAAACATAACAATAGTTATGAGCATAATAATTGCTATGATCTATTATTTAGTGAACTAGAATGCTACAACTATCATAACTATGGACTCAAAGTTGCAGACTATCGCTTAAGGAACTATAAGCCAGAGTTGAATCATACTGTTGAAAATTTCAAGATTTAGAAAAAGAAAGGAGATGACCAGTGTGGATTAGTGTTATCAGCCCAAAGACAAAAGAATCCCTTGTATATTGATAGTGGATGTTCCAAACATATGACTAGAGACAAAAGTAAGTTTCTAACTCTAAGTGAAAACAAATCAGGGAATGTAACTTTTGGAAATGATGCACCAGGAAAAATAAAAGGTAAAGGAATGGTAAG